>VZSC01007715.1:26650-61338 GCA_013398225.1 Steatornis caripensis
CTCCATCCTGCCTGCAACCCTCCTCAATCCCACCTGCATTCCACCTCCATCCCTCCTCAATCCCACCCGCATCCTGCCTGCTTCCCTCCTCCAGACCATGTCCATCCCTCCTGCTCCCCTCCTCCATTCCGCCTCCATCCCATCTAACTTTCCTGCTCCAACCTGCTCACATCCCACCACCATCCCATCTCCATCCCACCTCCATCCTGCCTGGTTCCCACCTCCAACCAGCCCCCATCCTGCCTGCCTCTCTCCTGCATCCTGTCTCCATCCCATGCCCATCCCACCACCATCCTGCCAGCGTCCTTTGATGTTTTCATCTGGAAGTCCAGCAAGTTTTTCCAGTGTTAACTGGCATCCCCAACCCCCCCCAATCTGGGTGATTTTCAGAAGTATGAAGAGCACAGAAAAGTCATCTTAAGAGCCAGTTTCAAGCCCTGTTCTAAACCACGATGACGCTAAAGCTTCTTTTTAATGAGAAAGACCGTTTTTTTCCCTCTCATCCCTCTCTGGGAGAAGGCGGGCATAAAATATATTCCCCACCACCCTCAGGAATCGACGGACCGTTTGGCCTGCAATACAAAATGATAACTCTAACCAGTGACCAAAATTCTACTGGAATCCAGCAGCCAGTGTGGAAAATCGAAGCTTGGCAAAGGGAATCACCTGGGACATATTTCAGACATTGGAAAGGGGAACGCTGAGGCCTCCTTAGCAGGAGCAGAGAGCAGCAGGGACGGTCCGCGGTGCTTGGTGCTGCACTGATGGAGCAGCAGGGCTGGTCTGCAAAGGCCAGAGGGATGCAATGCACCGACCGGCTTCTCTAGACTTTCAGGAAGTTTTAGATGTCTCCTAGGAGCTCGGGCTTTGTGGCAGGACGCAAGCAGATGCCAAACAGAATGGAATAAAAGCAGATGATTAATCCTGGTTTCTTCCCAGCTTTGTCTGCGGCGCCTGGGCAAGGCTGCTCCAGCCTCTGCAGCCACCTGAGAGCATTTCTGCAAGGTAACAAATGCATCCCTTGGCAGTTGGTGAGATCCCTCTCTGCTGGGCTTTTACAAGCCTTGTGCCTCATATACGTATTTTTGCATGAGTTTTAGTATTTGCATTCTACGTTTTGGAAGATTTTTCTCGGGAAAATCAGTGAGCATACTTTTTTCCCCTGCTGCCATTTATATCCAATCGTATTTTTTTGGGGGTCACATTCACATTTTAAAGATTTGGTTTGGTTTAGAAGGCTTCCTAGTGAAGCGATGAAAAAAAAAAATCAGAAAAATATTATTTAATACACTTGATTGTGTACCCCAGTATTTATGCAGTACAGTTGGAGAGGTTGTTGCTGTATTTAAGTTTATTTATTGTTCGAGACACTGCGCGTAAAGGCCCTTGGACCGTTGCCTGCCTTTACATATAATTTTTAGCCAGCAAAGAGTAAAGCCCTTCACTATGTTTTCATTTATGCTTCGGCAATTAAAATAATAGCTTAAAAAGTAAATAAATCACTTGTAACCTGCCTAACCTCCCTCTGACTCACACAGGGTTTCTTCGCTCTGCTCGTTACTGTTTGATTTTGTAGTTTTCCGTGGTGCCTGTGAGGTTTTGTTGGTTTAAAACGCAGGCAAAAGAACCCGATTTTCATCCTGCCTTTTGTACGACCTGGCTCAGACGTCCTCGGTGCCGGACAGCTGGAGTCAGGGCATCACTAATGCTTATTTTCCCCAGTAACTTGCTGCGGTTACCTCTTTATTCCCGCTACCTCCTTATTTCCAAACAGGTTTCTTGCCTAGGAGTCCTACATCGCCGATTTTAAACCTGTGCGGTCCTATGAAACACCCTTTGGTTTGCCTTGTTACGGGGTATCACGGCGCCCATCCTTCGGGCTGTGCCGACGTCCTACGCTGTTTGTCTGGGGTGGGGGGGGGTAAGGGGAGCAGCCGCCTGTTTTTCTGCAAATCCGTTGCAGCTTTTTCAAGAACCGAAAGTGTCAACCAAAACTTTGCATGAACTGCTGGCCTTTCCGCCCTCTTTGAGGAAGTGTTAGAGTTACCATCTTTTTTTTTCGGTTGGTTCGGGCCGAAAACATGCCAATTTTTGAGATAAATTGCTCTTATATATGAAGATGAATGCCGCTGGGAAAGTTCCCCCATTTGACATACTCTCCAGGAAGCCTATAAATCCTTCATGTGCTCAAACCAAGCATGAAAAAACCCCCTTTTTCGCTTTTGTGGGATTTTTTTAGTCTATCGGAGAAATAAATGGTGTTTGCTTAGGCCATGGCAAGCTACCGCCTTTGGAGCAAAATCCACCACTACAGGAATGAGATAAGGAAAACAGCCAGGAGGCCTTGGGCAACCGTCTCTTATCGCTTGTTCGATCACCGCTGGTTGACTCATGGCGTCCCTGCCTCAACATTAAGCATCAAATAGCTCCTAACCAAGCTGCTGCAGGACCAACGCCTCTAAGTTTAAGAAAAAGAAATTCTATGCGTATTCATCTCGCACCAAAAAAAAGAAGGTCCTAAATAGGACCAGCTACGGGGTTTTTTTTTTCCATCTTCAGGGTTTAAAATCATTACAGGGTTTTTTTTTTTTTCCATCTTCAGGGTTTAAAATCATTATTGCTTACAACAAGGGCATGAAATGCAGATTTATTTCATAAGCAAATAGCTTGGCTTGGCTGAGGCTAGGAGTGACGCGTGCTCCTCCCTGAACCCAAAGCCTGCGCTGTCCACTTGGGCTGCCTGACCTCCTTCTGGGCGTATCCGTGCGGGTTTTTCCTCATTTGCTTTTATCAGCCGCTTTTAAACACTAAAATTTTACTACCGAAGCGGCACTGCAATATTTGCTCTCGAAGGTCTTTTCTTCTTGACTTCGTGTCCCTCTTTGAGCGTCGCGATTCATCCTCAAAAGCCGACACTGCCCCCTCCTCAGCGCTGGTTTTCCTCTTCCCACCGAATCTGCAAAATGCTGCAGGCGACCCAACACGAGGCATTTGGGGAATAAACGCAGCAAATGGAATTAATGAAATAAAAATGCGGTTTTGGCCCAAGAGACATTGCTTCAAGGGTGCGCATCGCCATTTATCGCTTTAAACCGAGAATTAGCCAGCCTAGATTGGTCTCCCTTGTCATTTTAGACAACATATCTGGGTGTTTCATGGGTAAAACAGAAAACCGGTGTCTCAGCGATTTGAAAGGGTACATCAGATGTACATCTTGTACCCAAATTTGCAAACTAATTGATTTGGATGTGAGTTATATCTGCGTCCCTGACAGCGATCTATCGCTTCTGTAGATTTTGCAGCTGCCTTGCACACCCTCGCGCAGCGGCAGAACATCTCCCGCGACTCATGGGTTGGGTTTTGGTGGGGATGATAATGGTTATTACGGCTGGATCAGCTGCCAAAGTAAATAACTCGCCCAGGGCGACTGGTAAGCGGGATTTTACAAAGCCATAACCCTGCCTCATAAATCCTTGCTGGAAGGGTCAGGCAGCAATGTAATTCTCACCCCTCCGTGGGGCAACCGGAGTTCACATCCTTGCTCTTGAAGCTTTCAAAGGCTGCAAGAGCTACGGCTGGAGTACGCGGCTTTAAACATTAATTTAAATTAATTTAAATTAAATGTAAAAATCACCGAAACGCATCCTGGATGGGCTGCTGGCTAATTCTACTGGATTTAGGCTTGTGCAGTGACAGCTGAGGGTTTGTTGACCGGATTTTTCTGCCCGGATAGAAAATGAGCTTTGCTGCCTTCGTTGAGCAAGAGGCTGGACAGGCTGCCCAGGCTGCCGGATGGGTGAGGGGGCTGCGCGCTCCTGCTGTGCATGGGAGACAAGCAAAGCACTGCAATGCCACCGGGGTGGCTCCCTGGCCACGGGGGAGACGTAGGAAGGGTTGCTGTGAGGGCGCAGCCTGGCTTTGCAGCTCTGCCCCTTCCCCCTTTGCAGATTTGGACCGTAGCTAACCCAAAACAGCCGAGCAGGAGGCAGCAGCACTCAGCGGTGCCATAAAGGCATCAGCAGAGCTAAATCCAACACCGAGCCTGGATTTCCAGCCGTGCAGCAAGGCGGGTGGAAACTGGGGGGGTCTTGATGCCCTTCAACCCCTTTTGCCTCACACTGCTGATGCTCCTTAAGAAGCTGAAGGCCCCTTCTAGGTCTGGAGGATCCTGCAGCATCCTTCCCGTTGCTCCCTGCAAATCCTTGCAAACAGGGAACTCCCGGTTCCCTGCGAATCCTTGCAAACGGAGAACTCCGGTTACGCCACCCCGCAGCACCTGGTGACTCAGCGGAGCTCACGAGGAAGCGGGTGACTGCGGGGAGGTGACTCGGGGGTGGGTGACATAAGCAAAAAGCTTTTCCCCGCCGTTGCTGGGACAAATCGAATCCAGATCTGGGTGAGCAGAGAGACGGCGAGGACAGAGCCTGCTGGCCCTGGCTGGGTTTGGGGAGGCAGGAGCAGGGCTACGTGCCATCTACTTTGCTCCTGCAAAGTCTATGTCCCTTTGCACGGCGCTGGCTATGGGCCAGGGGGAGGAAGAAGGAAGAAACCACTCAAGACACCTCTTCCCAGTTTGTTCCAGACTGTGGTTTGAACAAAGGGACACAGTTGATCCTTAGCTCCAATGCAAGGCAAAATCCTTGTCTAAATTAAATAGCATTAATAGCATTTTCCGTATTTTCTATTGAAAAGCTCTCCTCGGCTCCCTTGCTTCATCCATCTCATCTTCCTGGGGTGTCTCCCCTCCTTTGACTTCAAGCAAACACAATCAGCTATGCTAAGTCTACGCTCTGCCCAAGGAGCTGCCAAGCTGCTCTCATCCGAAGGTGGAAATGTCTGTCTTCATGCCTGGCACATGAGAGACGCTGAGAGCAAAGCTCGTCCTGCGTCTGGTTTGAGACAGACCTTTGTACCTTGAACACTGTGCGCAGTTTTGGGCCCCTCACTACAAGACAGACGTTGGGGTGCTGGAGTGTGTCCAAAGAAGGGCAACGAAGCTGGTGAAGGCTCTGGAGCACAAGTCTGATGAGGAGCGGCTGAGGGAACTGGGGATTTTTAGTCTGGAGCAAAGGAGGCTGAGGGCAGACCTTCTCACTCTCTACGACTGCCAGAAAAGAGGCTGTGGCGAGGCGGGGGTCGGTCTCTTCTCCCAAGTAACAAGCGATAGGACAAGGGGAAACAGCCTCAAGTTGCGCCAGGGGAGGTTTACATTGGATATTAGGAACAATTTCTTCACCAAAAGGGTTGTCAAGCACTAGAACAGGCTGGCCAGGGACGTGGTGGAGTCACCACCCCTGGAGGGACTTAAAAGCCTTGTAGATGTGGTGCTCAGGGACGTGGCTTAGTGGTGGGCTTGGCAGTGTTAGGTTAACGGTTGGACTCGATGATCTTAAAGGTCTTTTCCAACCTAAAGGATTCTGTGATCCAGGAGTGAATGTTACTGCTCATTTCCTCAATGTTGCCAGACCTCTCTTGCCAGCTCTCCCAGCAATTTTTGGCTGCGGTACCCTTGGATCCAGAGGTGGACCTCTGTGTTTAACAGTCCGGGACTGGCTTTTTGCCTCCATTACTCTGGCTGATTTTTGAATCCACGGGAAGTTTTTCCATCTACTCTGTCCTCCAGCAAGGGGACTTCTTCCTCAGCGCTTTGAGCTGGGGCAGCTCCCCAGTGCTGTCATCTCTTTGATGTGGAGCTGGTGGAGCCTTCAGTAGCTAATAGGGTCCCAGGCAGACCACGACGTCCCTCTTGGGAAACACCTCCAGGGAACCTTTCGCATGTGCTTTCGATATGAGGTGTCAGGCAGGTTCAGGCACTTTGGGGCAGATGCTGCGGCCTCATTTCCCTTTGTGGTACGTGCCTGACTTTGGTCTTGCTCCTACCGTACCCCAGCCTCCAGGAAATTCAAGAGCGGTGGCAAGTGCTCAGATCTGAGCGGCTCTCCCTGGGTGCCTGATCTTGACCGCCTTCCTCCACCACTTGCTGAGCTCATGCGTTTGAGCTGCCCGGCCGCAATCTCTGTCTGTCTGTCCGTCCCAGCTCATGGTGGAAAGCGGGAGCTGACTTCCCCTCCATGCTTCTCTGTGGTCATCCCCCAGTCGGATGACAGTTTTGCGTAAGAAAAGCCAAGGATGGGGACAGCTCTTGTGCTTCATAAAGAAACCTCCAGCTGGCCTCTTAAAAGGAAATCCACTGAAAAGAAGAAGTGAGAGAAAAGCTGGGGCACTGACACAAGCCATGAAAAACTGCTTCCAGAGCATTTTTCTGTGGGTGCTGGACAGAGGGACAGTTAAAGCAAACCCCCTCCTTTCACGTCCTTTGCTCTTCTGCAGGACCATCATGCCAGTGCCTTCTGTCGAGAGCAACTTTGATATCCTGACTTTACAAGGAGAGCTCTGGGCACAGCTTTTCGGGGCAGTGTTTACCAATTTTGCCTTTCTCTGCAGGCTCCGAGGTTGGCCGTGGCCAAGACAAGAGCCTGAGCAAGGTGAGCGCCTGGGCTCTTGGCTGATGGGGCTTGCTCCTGCACTCATGTGAGTCTTCCCTCCCAATAGAGCGTTGGGAAGATGCTTTCTTCACAAAGCAGCTGGCCAAGGAACCGGGCTGTACTTACCCTTGCCTATTCAAAGAGACCCCCAGACTCTTATCTGTGTCACTGAATTTATCTCCGCCTCTTGATCTCTCCTGCTCACAGCAGGAAATGCACATCGTGGGAGGGTTCCTTAGGCCAAAATATTTGTTCTGTATTGCGTTTGGGTTTGATTGATGGTATAGGGATGAAGGCTGTCTTGGGGTTCAGGGAGATGTCAGTTTTTCTGCAAAGCCATCATCAGTGTCCACTCTGCAGAAGAGAAACTGAGGCACAACGGCTCCCCTCCCATGGTGAGCCCAGGTGGAGCACGCAGCAGTCCTGGCCCACGGGGAGCCCTGCTGCCACCACTTGGCCATACTGCCTGCACCCTTTGCCTGCCTGCAAAGCTGGAAAGGTTGCTGGCTCCTGGCAGGAAGGGAAACCTCGCAAGATTCTTTGGAAATGGGTGTTTTTTGATGCTGCGGTGAAAGATTATCTCATCAGGCACTGTGCCAAGCACTCAGTGACGTGTGAGGGTCCATGGCACGCTGCCGGCCACCCGGGACCCATTTTCTCCTGGTAACCCTGTTTTCCCCCTGTTCTTTGCTTTGTTTATACATGAGCCTCAGGGGGGAAATGGAAATAGGAGGAGGACTGGTGGGACTGGAAATCAGGGTCATTCGTAAGGAGCTGGGACAGGAAGGGCAAAGTGCTGGGAGGGTTTCTGAGGGTCGGTGGCAAGGGACTATGGACTGGGTGAGACAAGTACCTAAAAGCCAGCCTGGACCTATTTCGGATATTGGGGAAACTGGAATTTTATTTTTGATGTTAATTTATTTAGAAAAAATGTGCAGGACGAGGAAGCCAACAGGGAGTTTTCCACAGGTAGAAGGAACATCCCTGCGAGGAAGGACACGCTGCACCATCCATCCCAGCAGGATCCCACTGGAGACCTCTGGGTTTGCTGGGTGAGGCCAGACCAGAGGGAAAACCAGTTTGGTTCAGGCTGCACTGGTTTTTGATGCCATCTCGTGGTCACAGGGATGTGTGTGGAGCATATTTCCTTGGCTAGTCAGAGAACTGCAGAGTCCACAGCTCCTGCTGCGTCTTCCTAGGGCATGGTGAAACCTGGCCCTGGCCCCATCCCTTTGAACAGGTTTCATTCCTGGAGGATGATTTCTGCCATCTCATCCCATGTCTTTTTGCAAATTGCCGTCCTGAATAACTCTAGGGAGTTGGGCTAACTCATCCCATCTCATTTGAAGCTCCTGTGAGGGAAAGTCCCTCACCTCAGCATCCCTCCAAGGGAGTGGGGAGAGATGAGCAGAGAAGGTTCACCTCACTTTCAGCTCCAGCCTTCTCCAGACGGGTCGTTGCCCTCTGTCCCTGCAAAGCAGGCTTGGGTGGTCCCCTCCTCTTTCTATCCCTCCCTAAAAGAAGCAAAGACAGATCCTCCTCAGAGGCGAGAAAAATCAGCAGGTGATGAGATAGTGGAGCTGCAGCATCCTTATCAGTGTCTACAGGAGAGATTGAATCAAGCCCCTGCAGGATGACGCCGTTGCCAGCTGCTCAGGCTGGAACAGCCTCTGTTGCACAGCATCTCGCAAGTATTGACCCTCACAGAAATTGGTGGGAGCATTTAAAGCGCCTGCTGGCAGCTAAATAGAGCAACTGCAGAGCCTTCCTTCATCACAGCACAGAACGGAAAAAAAAAAACAAAAAAAAAAAACCACATCAGAGACCGAAATGCAAGGGATGTGTGCATGAGGAATGAACGGGAAGCTGAGCACCATTAAATCTCCACAGCAAAGAACCTCTGTTGCTGCAAGCCCGGTTGCCTCATTGCAGTCCGTGCGGCTGGCGTGTGCAGCAGAAATCGCTTGCGAAGCTTGCTCAACTTCTACAGCTGCAGAGATTTGAGCAAGTACATCCTGGCTGGTACTTGCTGGGAACAGATCTTACCAAGAGATGCAAAAAAGGGAAGAGTACAAGGTGGCTGCATGCTGTCCTTTCTCCCTGGAGGTGTTTTGGAGAGGTTTCACATGTTATTCTCCTGTGCTCTCACCGCCACAGAATAGCGTGGAGGTGTCAAAACTTTTTTAGGTACTTAAATGCACAAATCTTGCTTTCATCAGCAAGAATTCCTGTTTTAGGCAGACTATCCCTGTGGTTTCAGAGGGCACTGAGGGATGGGGGAAGGCAAATCGCTTTAGACCATCTCCTGGGCAGAAGATGGTCCAACCAGCTCATCCTGGAAATCTCCAGTTGGAGATGAGGATCGTGAAGGTTTGGGAGGCACGCAGGTCTCCAGCATACGGATGACGAGCCCAGCTGGCCATGCACAAGGGTGCTAAAGTCTTTAAAATTATCTGTAGAGCACGAGCAATTCAACAAACAATGAGCAGCCTCGCAGCCTTGCACTGGAATTACCCTAAGGGAGACGTGAAAGCATCTCGCGACAGCCACGTCAGGACAGAGGCGGCTGCAGGTTTTCTCCCATGGCTGATTTCCAAGGTCTCTCCACCCCCACTGCCTCCCCAAGCACTTTCCAAATGGCTAAGTCATTCTGATAAATATAGCAGGAGGAAGGCAGCAGGTTCAGCTTGGGAAGAGCGGATGGAGCTGGCTCTGAGACAGCGAGCGTGCTTCGTACTCATTGCAACAGAGTCACGTGCATGTATTTAAACCGAGGCCTAAGTGTAAAATTATGGTGTTCTGGGAATTTGGAGAAGTCTTGAGTTTTGGAGGGGAAGTTGGCAGCTGGGTTTTTTCATAACTCATGAGGTAGCAAGTCCGCTAGATTGAAATGGGTCTTTAGCTATGAGGTGGCCTTCATCTGGGGAAAAGGAGGCAGATGTCCCAACACACGGCCCTTGTGCACAGTCCAGTTGGTATCTCCAGCTGTGCCTGTGCGGTGGGGGCCAAGGGCCTGTCCACCAGCTCCTCGTTCCTGTTCCACATGCCGGGCACCACGTGGCTGCAGGAGATTCCTGGAACAGAGAGCCTCTGGAATGGGCAAAGAAGTGATGGTGACTTCTGGCTGCAACCTCTACTGTGCTGAGGCACCTGGTTGCCCACCAGAAGATAGACCTCAGCGTTTGAAGTCTGACAAAACACCATAGGGTCTTCCCAGAGGGACCTCACTGCATGGTCTGAGCGCAGGGAGCATCTGCAGCCTCTCTGAGGTCTTGTAGCTGACAAATGTTATGTGCTGGTGTTTGCAAGAGCCACGGGCCCCTGAGACTGGCCCACGAAGGTGTGTGGAGGCCATCATCTATCTATGGTAGTCCTCATGAGGCAGGCAGCTGTACCACGGGATGGGCTGTGTCATTGTGGCCCCGTGTGTGCACGAAGTGCCTGTACGTCCCACCTGAGCAGCAAGGGATAGCCCTAAGTCTTTCCAGCAACAGGCACAGTGAAGTCCTAACCCTGAACTGGCATCCACCCAAGGGAAGAAACACCGAGAAGGAGGAGACCCTCTCCTGGGAACTGCTGTGTCAGGGCTTGGCCCACTTAACATCATCTCCCCATGGCCTTGAGCATCTTCCTCCCCGCTATGGTGCAGAGCTGCACGTCCTAAGGTGAGCAGAGGCTGAATAAACAATTGCCCACACTCCAAAAAGGATGCTGGCGCCTTCTGGGAAAGCCCGGACTGCTGTTTATGCCAGAAGACTCGCAAACATCTCGGACGAACAGCCCTGACCTCCTCCTCCTTCCCCCCCAACTGAGGCTTTTTCTGCTTATCTCTGCATCCCTGGGGTAGCCCTTTGCAGCGATATTCTGGGAGCCCAGTGCCGTTGTTTCCTCCCAGTGCCGTTTCCTTTTGCGTGGGGTCAGAATCACCACCCTCTCCCGACAGGGCCCCGCGTGATGCCTGTGGTCCCCCGGGATGCTTGGGGCTATCGCTGGGACGACATCGGCCGGAGGAGGAAGCGTTTCGACAGGAGCCGATGGTCCAGGAGCCAGGGAGGCTGGAGGGTGCTGGGCAAGGAAGAAAAACAGGAAAGTAGTGGCAGATAAGGAAAAGACCCTGGAAGAAGAATATAGACGAATAATGGAGGGTAGGAGGAAAATTAAGATCCTGGCTTCTCCTACAGCAGACATCGTGCCGTGAGAGGAAGCTGCTGAGACAAAGGCAGCCCAGAAAAATCCTTCTCGTCATGTTAGGAAACAGATCTCAGCCACATAGCAAAAGATCCCCTCAAGCTGGGGATGCTGTGTGCAGGATGTTGTCACACACCTGTGGGGTTATACCTGGCCATGACGCTCCAAGCACAGCCCTGCCAGAAACTGTTAATTAGCCTGTTGTGAAGCCCTGTTAATTAATCTGTTAGTGGCACGCTTCCCATCATGGTGAGACCGTGTCACGACCTTGTACGTAGACAGCCCTACAGAGGGAGTGTCTTGGGGACAGGATTTGCTGTGAACCCAAAACCTTGCTATCCTTCTGGGATGAAACACATCAGAGATGAGGGCTTGTGTCCACGTCCTGTGTCTGTCCTGCCTCAGAGTTCCCTTTGCAAGTGTCTGAGTGTTTATTCCTACTGTTGTAGGACATAACAACTGTGTTTTCTGATTGATTTCTGCAGGCACCACCTCTTGCCTGCTGATCACTCAGGCCTGTACACTGGGCGTCACCTTTGAGCAGGTCTTACCCGTGGCACACAGAAATCTTGTCCTTTTGCATACTTACTCGAAGGCACAGCCTTTTTTCTACACCTGCATGGATAAAACCCCAGTCCAGGTGCTTACTGTCTTCCATCCTGATTATGGCTGTAACCGTTGGTGCAACCCTCCCAAACACAGCGATGGGTGCAATGGAGGGACACCTAACCTGGTAGCCCTTCAGAATCATTTCTCTACCCACAGGCTCCTGGGTGTGCACCAGGTCTGAGACCTCTTCTCTGCAGGAGAGCTCGTTTAGCTCAGTGCTCACTAGTCAACGTTAAAAACAAGGATCTAGTAATTTAAAAAGTGTAGACAAAGGCATTTAGTTAATTCCCTCCTTGATAGGAGGGATTATCCGTCTCCCGCAAAGGTACCCTGCCAAAAGTGAGCATCTGGTAGATGATAACCCCAGAAGGGAGGAGGTCAATCTTTCGGATACACCAGAGGTTGAAGAGACCTACAGGGTGACAGCATCCCCGGTGATGAGATGGGATGAAACACACCTGCCTGCACTGGCGGACAAGGGATGTGGGCAGATGGGCCCAGGCAGAATCACCTCAGCAACCTGATCCAGGAGCCATCACTGATGGTGCTGAAGATGGATCTCAAAATCCCAGCTTGAGAGTGACATCCATGAGTGCACAGGGAACTGGCTGACTTGGCCAGACATGGCTGGTGTCCCTCAAAGGCAGGACCAGTTCCTCTAACACCTGGGATGCAGGATATGAGCTAAAATGACAGGAGGTGAAGTATCTGTGGGTTGAACCCCTTCATCCATGCCACAAGATTGTCTCCCATTCCTTTCTGTGTTTCCCCTGAGCTCCCCATCTCTCTGGTGAAAGGTGGGATATCGTGTGGTGATAAGAGCTGGGTAACGGTAGACAAACTCCGCTGGCATTTCCAGGCGTGACTGAGGCAGCCTGAAGAAGAGGGGACAAAGGAAGAACTTGGCCAAAAGCCTTCTCTAGAGACAGTCCATCTTGCCCACTAACGTCAGTGGTATGCTGAAGCTGAACCTGCGCTCATGGTACCGCTGATATGTTCCCAGCTGGCATCAGCAGGGCAGGGTTGCACCACGAACACTTGGTGGTGAAGCCCGGCCATGTCATGTGGAGAACGCAATGAGAGAACCCCAGGGGCTGTGTGATCTGTCCCTCAGCATCCTGCTGGTGATCTGGATGTCTCCAAGCATGCTATCAAGATAAATACCACACGTCCTCTCTAGGTGGGTCTGGAGGTGGACATGTGGTCCTGTCATGGGCATGACATGGAGGGCAGGCTATGACAAGGTGGTTGCTGGGATGGCCCATCACAGGGAGAACCATGATCCTGAACTGCATCTAGCTAGGGAAAGAAAGACGGCCTCTGAGTTATTTGTGAATGGGCTGCACGAAGGAACAGACCTTCTTTTCCTTTCCAACACAACAAGAAGAAATTGAGCAGCATATAAGGCCCTGTCATGTTAGTATTATGGTCTCTTGGCCAAGGAGGCCAGACCGACTTCTCCAGGCCTGATCCTTTGGAAAGATCCTTTCCAATGAAAGCCTTTGGAGGGGAGGGCAGGCTCACTCGTGGCAAAATGCCAACGATGCGAAAGTCTGGGTAACTCCACACACGGAAGTGGCAATGCCCAAAGCTAGGTCAGCTCCAGGGCTGCTCTCTGGGAATTGCTGGTCCCAGGACTGGGTTTGTCTCCTTTGCTGAGCCATCCAAAGGTCAGCATCACTGGAAAAGAGAAGGAAACAAGTGAGAGCAGAAGCCAGCCCCCAGGACATGATTTGCTCCCTGCAGCAGCTTCACCTCCTCCATACATATGTAAGACACAGCCAAACTCCAGCACCAACGCTGTTATCATCAGCATTGGATTCTGGAGAGCGCTTGGTAACCCATCAGCCTCCAGCTCTGCCGCCGGCAGGCTGTGCGACCTCGGTCACATCACCGCAACCCCTCTCCTCTGCCTGCAATGCTGGAGATGAAGAGGGAGAAGAACAGGGGTGCACACCAGGTGGCGGTGGCCAGGTTGTCCTCCCCAAAGAGCTGGGGAGGACTTTTTTCTGAATGCAGATTTGCCTTCGGGTGCCTGCGTGGGTTGGTTATCTCTGCTGCTATTTTGGTCGGCAAGGAACAGCTGAGCCCTTGCCAGACACGACGGTGGCAAGGGTCAGAAGGGAGTGGGGTGATGGGACAGGGTGGGGAGCTGGGGTGACTCCTCTGCCATCAGAAAACCGTGAGGTCCCAGCAAGGTCTCAGCCAGTGCTGGAGATAGCAAGGGTCCTCTGGAGATGGGGCCAGCCCCTCAGTGGGTACGTGGTGGCCGAGCTAGGTGGTATCGGTGACAGGCTGCGCATGAGTGCTGATAAGAGCCGGGAAGTGGTAGCCAAACTCCCACGGTCTCTTCAGGCACGGCTGGGGAGCAGCAGAGGGGAGGCAGCCTAGAGGGCTCACCCGAGGAGACCCTTGCAGACAGCTTTGATCTGCCCTGCTCACGGGGGCTGCGTGACCCCCCGCCGATCTGTCTGCTCTGAGGATGGTGGGTGGGGAGGGAAACAGGTTGACCAGCACCCCTAAGAAGGAAAGTGTCATGGCAGGAAGCGAAAATTACTTTTTTAGATGTTTTTTCCTTTTTTTGGACAGTATATGGAGGAATTTTCCTGCTGAACACTTTTGCTTTTCAGTTTGCATCAGGAAGAAAAAAACCGCACAGGGTCACAGGATGTTTCTGTGGGAGTTTTAATCCTGCCAAAAATCACTTTCTTCAGTATGGGTGTCTCTAAGAGCCCATGTCCAAGATAACTTTTACTATTGTAAGATATTATAAAGATCATATTCTAAGATAATTCTTAAAAATCTAGGAGATCGTGTTTGACACCCTGGGACACCTCCTTCAGCTTTCCCCAAAAGCAGCTGATCTAGGTTGCCCTGGCTGGAGCAGGGGGTGGATCAAAGATCTCCTGAGGTCCCATCCAGCTTCAATTACTCCATGTCTTTGTGAGCTTTTCTCCAGCATTCACCTTTGCGACAGACAGTTATCTTTGCCCCCATCTTACAGATGGGTAAACTGAGGCAGGAAATCTTGCAAAGCCACTTAGAGGCAGGACCGGAGGCCAGCTCTCCACATGAGTGATCACATGCTGTAGGAAAAAACTCTGCCCTGAAGCTGAACAAATGCCAAACTTTAAATAACTTTGTTTCCCACAGCAAGCCTTTACTGACCTCCTGTTTGCTGGGATGCTGGCTCAGGCAGGCTCAGCCCAGGAAAACAACACTGCTTACGGAGGGAGAGGGAACTTCGGTTTTGGTCATGGTGGTTTGGCACAATGCAGAATTGGGTCTGCAGCCTCATAACCTCTTGCTGGGGGGTTGCCTGACCCAACCCAGGACAGGCCCACGAGGATGGGTTCCCAAAAGGCTTTATGGTGCATGGACACCTTGGCTTTACCNTGGACAGTATATGGAGGAATTTTCCTGCTGAACACTTTTGCTTTTCAGTTTGCATCAGGAAGAAAAAAACCGCACAGGGTCACAGGATGTTTCTGTGGGAGTTTTAATCCTGCCAAAAATCACTTTCTTCAGTATGGGTGTCTCTAAGAGCCCATGTCCAAGATAACTTTTACTATTGTAAGATATTATAAAGATCATATTCTAAGATANGAAAGCTTTTGCTTTTCAGTTTGCATCAGGAAGAAAAAAAATGCACAGGGTCACAGGATGTTTCTGTGGGAGATTTAATCCTGCCAAAAATCACTTTCTTCAGTATGGGTGTCTCTAAGAGCCCATGTCCAAGATAACTTTTACTATTGTAAGATATTATAAAGATCATATTCTAAGATATTTCTTAAAAATCTAGGAGATCATGTTTGACACCCTGGGACACCTCCTTCAGCTTTCCCCAAAAGCAGCTGATCTAGGTTGCCCTGGCTGGAGCAGGGGGTGGATCAAAGATCTCCTGAGGTCCCATCCAGCTTCAATTACTCCATGTCTTTGTGAGCTTTTCTCCAGCATTCACCTTTGCGACAGACAGTTATCTTTGCCCCCATCTTACAGATGGGTAAACTGAGGCAGGAAATCTTGCAAAGCCACTTAGAGGCAGGACCGGAGGCCAGCTCTCCACATGAGTGATCACATGCTGTAGGAAAAAACTCTGCCCTGAAGCTGAACAAGTGCCAAACTTTAAATAACTTTGTTTCCCACAGCAAGCCTTTACTGACCTCCTGTTTGCTGGGATGCTGGCTCAGGCAGGCTCAGCCCAGGAAAACAACACTGCTTACGGAGGGAGAGGGAACTTCGGTTTTGCTCATGGTGGTTTGGCACAATGCAGAATTGGGTCTGCAGCCTCATAACCTCTTGCTGGGGGGTTGCCTGACCCAACCCAGGACAGGCCCACGAGGATGGGTTCCCAAAAGGCTTTATGGTGCATGGACACCTTGGCTTTACCATCTGTTACATCAGGTTTTCCCAGATAAGAGAGGGCCTTCCCCACATCCCTCAAAATAAGCGTGTCTGTGTACTCACTGCCCTGTTTCTGTGGGGAAAAGGAGAGGAAAGGAAAGGAAAAAGGGAAGTCTGCTGTCTCCCCTCCATCAGTTTTAGTGCCCTCCATATGTCCACTGATACCTCCTCAAAGCTCAAAGGACAGTCCCAGGCACAGGGAGTAGAGCTGCCAGCTCAGGCGGTGTGACCCTTGGGGACAGCTTGCAGAGACACGTGAGCATGGAATGGTGAAAAATAGCATCTTTTCAAGGAAACGGGATTGCTCTTTTGCTATACCCAAGGCCTGGCTTCTTTCTTTTTGTCACGGCCTGTTGGTGGTTTATCTTCTGACACTTGGCCAGTATACTCCTGTCTGGTTCCTAGTTCCTTGTGCCATCGTGCCTTGATCCATGCAAGTTGGTCCATGCTTCACCTGTGTGATCGAGCCCATGACCCCAGCAGTGGGGCCCTTTCCTCCAGTACCATTAGCTCACCTTCATTCCCTGGTGCAGACACCACCCCTTCAGAGCAGCTTCTCCCCACTTTGGTGACCCACAAGCTGTGAAGACAGAAAACAGCAAAGAGATGGGCAAGGAGCACTTGGGAAAACCACTGTAGTAGTCTCTGACCTCTGCCAGGCTGCCAGCTCTGCAGTCCAGGTGGACTGCTTATCTCATGGACAGTCAGGTTGGGAAGACCTTCTGGGTGCCTAGTGGAAACTCTTCAGCCTTTCAGTTGCCTGGATGGTGAAAGGGCAATCTGGGAAAGGTATCCTGTTCTCAAGAGCAGCACAACATGGACATGGATACTGGGCTTATAAGAGAATTTCTGAAAAACCAAGGCACTTTGTCTTTCAAAACTCCACAGGATAATATTTCATAGAATCATAGAATCATAGAATCATAGAATGGTAGGGGTTGGAAGGGACCTCTAGAGCTCATCTAGTCCAACCCCCCTGCTAAAGCAGGTTAGCCTAGAGCAGGTTGCACAGGAATGCATCCAGGCGGGTTTTGAATCTCTCCAGAGAAGGAGACTCCACAACCTCTCTGGGCAGCCTGTTCCAGGGCTCTGTCACCCTCACAGTAAAGAAGTTCCTCCTCATGTTCAGGTGGAACTTCCTGTGCTCCAGTTTGTGCCCATTGCCCCTTGTCCTGTCGCTGGGCACCACTGAGAAGTTTTTGTTGACCTTATATATAGAAGTTATTTGTTGACCTTATAACATCACCTTCTTTCACAAACCTCATTTTTTGCTCTAAGGATGTCCACTGCCCTCACGAGAGCATTACTGATCAGACAGACTCATACATGAGAAACCAAATCATCTGTCCCACGCTCAGGTCCCGGAAGGTCTCCACACATATTTTGAGATTCATTTTTATCTCAGGATGGTCCAGCTGGTGGCTTAGGGTGGCTTAGGGACTGGCAATGGCTGGTGGGATGACTCTGCCTGTGTCCAAAGGCATTTTGAAGGCTTTCGCCACGTGACTCCTGTGAGTAACAGGGCTGTTGCAGGGGCTGATAACTGGATTAGCTCAAGCCAAAATTGCTTCTGCCTACACTCAGCAGGACCTTGGTTCATCCCCCACTGTGTCAGCTCACAAAATGCAAGGGACCCTTTCCCAGCCTGTGCTTATCCCCACCGCAGTCAATCACCCCCAGGGGACTCTGCTAATGAACTGTGTTTGAAGACCATCATCTCCCAGCAGATAGCAGCTCCCCAAGGAACAGGCAGCCTGGAAGTGACGATGCCGATGGTGAAACCTCCCATCGATCACAGAAGCACAGCCGCCACCTCCCCACACCAGCTACCAGAAATAATCACACCAGTGAACAGACAAACACGCACATTTTTCTCCCCGCCATGTGCTCCCATGTGTTTTCTCTCCCATGTGCTCAGTGTCAGGAGATGTCTGGTGCTCAGATAGGGCTGCCCCTTGTCTATGGACAATACATTAAAAGATTGTATTGTCATTCAGCCCCGTTCTTGGAAACGCCAGCCTGGAGAGTCCATAATGCACTTAACGGGCATCACACTGCTTGGTGGGGCAAATCCATAGCTGTCCTCCTTGGGGAAATAAACCCATTCACATGCCAGCAAGGGGGACCTCAGCTTCTCCTCTGCCTTCAGAGATGGCGTCTTTGGACAATTGCCTCCCAGTGGTCACAAGACAGCATGGCCAAACTTCTTGCCTTGAAGCAAAACCAGGGCAGCCTTGTCTCGGACTTTCCTCAGAAGCAGAAGCTTGGTGGAAGAAGGTATTTAATCTATATTTTTCCTCCCAAACCCCATGTTTTATTTGAGTTGGCTGCTTCAAAGGGCTGCTATGGGCCAAGAAGAAACACAGCACTTGGAAGGAAAGGGGCTAAGAGCAGACTTGAACTTGCCCACCCTGGAATAAACCTGGTGGTTTCCAGAGCAGATGTAGAGGCTCCCTGAAATCACACCTGTATCTTCAGCTCCTTACCCTGTAGACCTAACTGAGACATGTTGCCATTGCAAGTGCTGCCAACTCCAGACCTCTATCAGAAGTCTCATCGAGTCTTGTAGTTCCCTAAATCCTTCCCATCGTCCAGCTGCAGGCTTGGTTTTGTCCCTGCATCTGTAGCTGCACAAACCTCGCTTTTTCCGGGTGCCCCAAGAGTATGGCATTGGGTCCTCTGGGCTCAGAATGGACTGCTGGGCTTGAAGAGCCATGCTTCACTTCCACTCCCTCTGTCTGCTCTGGATGAAGACCGAGAAAGCCAGGTTTCAGGTTCCACTCTACAAAACAAGGTTGTGGGCCAAGACCCTGCCTTCCCAGGGCTTGATGAAAGTGACCGCTGCAAAAACTCAGCGAGATGCAATGCATAATTCGCAATTGAAGGCATGGTAACGGGCTCCCGGTTGCTCTTTCTGTGCCTGATACAGCTGAGCTTTTTTCAGTATTAATATCTTCCCTGCTAGCTGGAACGTCCCCGAGTCCTGGAAAGGATCTGTCTGACACCAAGGAGGGGTCATACCCCTTGGGGACTTGCTAGCCCAGCCAACATCCTTGTAGAAAGTCTCTCCATTTGTACGTACACCCATATGAATTAAGAGATATGTTTTCAGGAAGAGATTTTTAGGATCTTACCCAAGGAATTTAGGACTGTCTCTGCTGGGGCAGGCGGCTATAGGTCTGACACAATTCCTTTGCCAAAACTTTCCTCCAAATATCTGTTTTTCCTCTCCTTGCATAGATTTGGGGAGCATGGGCTGGGTGAAGGACGGGCTGGGTGGGCATTCATGCCCATGAACCTCTCCTCCTTCCCCTGTCCTCCTCATCGTCACCCTCCCCAGCCCCTTCCCCTCTTCTCAGCAGCGATAAGCTCGCTGATGGAAAGAATACCATCACACATATCTCACTTCCAGTGTGTGGGAGTCGCTGATAGCGACACGAAGATCTGGACAATAAAGCCTCCTGACAGCTTTTGTGTCCGTCCCAGGCACAGGGACCTGATCCTGGAGGAAGGGCT
This sequence comes from Steatornis caripensis, assembly GCA_013398225.1. Classification (NCBI taxonomy): domain Eukaryota; kingdom Metazoa; phylum Chordata; class Aves; order Caprimulgiformes; family Steatornithidae; genus Steatornis; species Steatornis caripensis. The sequence continues at coordinate 45,853 of VZSC01007715.1, forward strand.
CAGCGCTCGCAGGGCCTGGGGAAGGTCCGTGCAAGAGGTGGCCCTGGGGAGGACGATGGAGAGGGGAAAGGGCTCATTCACCCTCCCTCATCTGGGGTGCAAAGCCTTTCCCCTGTGCTTTCGCCAGATTCAGCATTGCCTCTTATCCCTGGGGCATCTCCAAACCAAGAGCCACAAGCTTTTGGCTGCGGGCGGCTTTGCCGACGTGCTGGGGAGCAGCCCGGCAGCTGCTCTCCACGGTGTTTGTTTTGGAGCATCTCTACTGGCCAGCTCTCCCCCCCTGGAGAGGAGGGGGCTGCATAGCTCCAGCACTGCTGTTCTTCCCTGTGGGGCTGTCGAAAGAGCCCAGAGCACATCGCCGGGAGGGTGAAGTATTTTATTTACGCCTAGAAAAAAAAATGTGCTTTATTACACAGCCTCTGTGACGTTAGGGCTGACCGACTGCCAGGCTTTCTCTCTGACGTGGACAGCCAAGGTCAGCACAGGGCAGATCCGGTGACTGCATCTTTTCTTAGTCCCCTTGTAGGGGTGTCCAAACAGAACTTTTATTTATTTACGTAAAAAAAGTGCCAAGGTTTTTCTGGCAAATGTTCATTTGACTGACAGAAGCGTCTCCATGGTGGCAGGTCACATTGTGTTCCATTTGCCACTTGCAGAGATAAGAAAACCCTTGTAAGACATAACTTCTTGCTGCAGAGCCTGTTCCTCTGGCTCTCGAGGGAGCCGTGGAGGTGAAGGAGATGGAGACCTCTGCTTTGTATGTGTTCAAGTCGCTTACCCGATGCAAAGGCTTGGCTCAGCCTGAGGCGAGAGGAGCTCTTCTGAAACAGGACTTAGGTGGGAAAGAGTCCCTGAAGGTGGCCCTGATTTTATAGCACTTCTGTTTTTTCAATATCTATTTTATCACTGTAAATACAATGTCAGAGAATGATTTTTACAGAAAACCTTTTCTTTTTTTTGAGCGAAAAAAAGTCAATTTTTCACATTTTCCAGCTGGAGAGAGAACAACTCGGTGTTCACATTTCTGCCCCATGCCTCGGGGCTGTAGTTCCTCTCCCCAAAGTTTCCTTTTTCCTCCACAGCACTGGTCTCTGAAGTGGGGTGTGAGCAAGATGATCCATTGGAGTTGGGGAAACATATTCTTTGTACCATTAATAAATAGCATAACATAAAATAAAAAATATTAAAAGATCACTACTGTAGGGAACTATCTCTCTCCTTGGGCTGCAGCTCCCATGTCCCACAAGGCTTTTGCCCCCTGAGGGCTGTGTTGTAGGAGATAGGAAGTTTGTTATGGGTTTAACCAAAGATATTTCATTCTTTTCTGATCAAACTGCGTTTCTAGGGGAGGGAAGAAAAGAGCAGGTGGTGTTGGGGATTATTGCTGGTGTAGGGAGAATGAAGGTTTTCCATTCCAAGTTGGAAAAAAATTGCCAAAAACATTTAGAGGAGGACCCAATGCACCATCTCAAAACCATTTCCATGGTAAATTTGTAGCCAGCCCTGCTTGAGATCACTCCTAACCCCAGGCTTTGGGTAAAGACAGATGGATTCACATCCATCCCTCTGCCCTAGCCTCCTCCTTTGATGGCAATGGGAATCTTTTAACCCTTTGCAGACAGTCAGGCAGGATTTTCCAGGTTGCCTGCCTGGGATGTGAGAGGAGCAAAGCTGGGTGACAGCATCGCCCTTGGCTCCAGCTGGGCTGCAGCACAGAGGAGCTTTCTTAGTGGCGGCTGGTAGCTGGCTCCATCCGGCTGGGAGCAGTTTCCCTCTGCAACTCCCATGCCAGCGAGCAAACACACGCGCACAGACACATAGCCATGTGCACACCCAGGCACTCATGCTTCTCACAAGGCTCACATTCAGGGGCTCTCCACCTCCTTTGCCTTGCAATCCCGGCAGCCCCGTCCCTGAGATGTCATCCTGCCTCTGATAAGGCGCAGAGGCGGCTGCAAAAGGAAGGCTCCCAGTTGCTCCCGGCGCCAGGCTGGGTAGAGGCAGACATGTCTAACCCTTGCGTCCTCCAGCAGCAGCCAAAAACAGATGACATCATCCCCTCATCCAGCATCCCTATCATCAGCCCCGCTGCGAGGCGTGTGCATGGAGGAGCGAGGAGGAAGAGGGAAGGCAGGGGAGGAGGTCGGGGAAAAGGAGGGAAGACGAAGGCTGAAGCTAGAAGTTGGTTACTTTGGCAAAAAGACAAAGTTCTGCAAAACTTCACCGTCCAGACTTCAAAAAGGTGGAAAAACTGGAGGCTCGTTTCTGGCAGGTCTTGTTATCAAGGGGAGCTTTATCTGCTCGATGCGACTGATGGCTCAAGCGAGCCAGAGTGGCTGCTAACCTCTGGCTGAGCTTTCCAAGGCCCCTGAGAAGCCAGACCATCACTCAACAGAGAGGAGCAGCATCCAGGAGAGAGGACTGCGTGAAGGCACTGCTGCTGTGTTTGCAGCCTGCGGAGTGAGAGCAGCAAGGACAGGGGCATTCCCAGCCCAGGAATGCATGGGACCACAGTCCCTCCCTGGTTAAATTCATGGTGATAGAAGGAGTGGGGGAGTCTCTCCCTGCTCAGAGTCCAGACAGGGATGGGACAGATCTCCACTGGGTGTCAATGGGCACAGTTGAGTCACTGGTTTTACTGGTTCCACACTGTTTCCTCCAGGGGTAGATAGTGGACTGGGTTGAGGTTAAAGCCAGGTGTGTAGCAGCAGTTTTTGCATTCCAAGGAAGCTTTTGGGTGGCAGTGTTGGCCACCTTCTTACTTGCATGTCCCAGATACCACGCTGGGTGTTTTCCAAAGATGAACCTGCCAACTTTTCTTTTGAGGAGACTTTCATATCTCTTCATTCCCTGTATCTCCTCTCACCTCCGAGACATCTCTATTCTTGCTCACCCTACATCACCTCCTTTCCTAGGTGAGAACCTTCTCCTGGGGTCCTGCTCCAGAGCACATTGTGGTGGGCAATTCCTCTTCCTTCTTAGCACGACAGTCAACAAGAGTTTATTCTCTTTCACCTCCCTAAACACTTTGCATGGATGAGGTATGGGTGAAGCTGTCGCCACGCTTTTGGTCTGTTCCAGCTGGTCCAGACATGATCCTGGCAAGGCTCAGGGGACAGCACAGGCCAGATGATCTTCCTCTCAGGCAGTTTCCATGCAGGCATCAAGTACAGGCGTGGAAATTTCCCTTCCCTTCCCTTCCCTTCCCTTCCCTTCCCTTCCCTTCCCTTCCCTTCCCTTCCCTTNACATATGTCCCAACCCTCCCTTTTTGCAAGGGGGTGTCTGGGGTAAGAGGGTTTTGGAGGGATGCTCCCCAGCCAGGGTGATGGTTTGCTGCCTCTGGTATCTCTTTCTCTTCCTCCACATTCATGTCCATCATTTCTCTCTGGCAAGAATTTTCTACCTTTTCTCCCCACTAAGCAACAGCATATTTTCAGCTGTTTTCCACCCACCCCAAAAGTAGTGCTTCGTACGTGCCGGCGTTCAGAGTACATCCAAAGTCAAGTTGGCTGCTTCAGTCCTCTTCTGCTGCCCCCAGACCCACAACCACACTCAGCCTGCGGTATCTGTCACCAGCAAATAGCAGTGAGGCCGGAAAAGCTGCTTTTGCTTCTATCATCAACTTTATGAGCGGCTTCTCTTTTTATTTAAACCTTGCACTATGCAAGTAAGATTTTGTGCTAGAATCACTCCATGCAGAAGCAGGACAGATGCAGAACCCACCACACTTGCTGTGTGACCGCCGGGTGAATCGTCCTGTGCATGGGAGTGGAATTTCTCCATCTCACGCACCTTTACTTCGTCTCAGAGGTGGATAACCTGAACCCAGGTTCATCTTGTTGTTGTTACGGGGGAGGACGAGGCACTTCTGGAGGGCAAATCATACCTCTGTCTTGGATCCATCTCCTTGAAGAGGATGGATCCTGCTGTGGTCTGTTGTAGATGGATAGAGCAAGAGGTAGAGGTTGATAAAGGCTGTGACAGAGACAGGGACAGAGGTATAGGCTAGAAGAGAGGCTTCATAACTTCTTGGATAAGCCCAGCAGATCCTCCTCAGGATTCCACTCTAGAAGGGCACAGGTGTCCTCTAGGTTCTGTGCCACATCTTCCCGCCCGGTGCAGATGTTTTGGGTACCCTAATGCATCTCAAGCGTCTCTAAATGTCTCTGGGTGGGCAAGACCATCAAGCCCCAAGCATTAGGCAGGTTGTTCCGTCTCAGAGGGAAACATGGCTGCACTCTGGACCCAGAAGGATATATAAAACCAACATGTTTATTGGTGATGGACAAACCAACCTGTGGGCATAGGCACAGAGGTGTCCAAGACGTCCTGCAGTTGTGGTTGCAGGGTCTCTGGGCTGGTCTTCCTGGGGTGCCGGGGGTCTGTCCCAGTGTGGCCGCTCTCATCGGCAGCAGCGTAGGCGGCCGTTGCTGCAGCTCCCTTCCCAGCGTTCCATGTGGAAGCAAAGCCTCCGGCAGTGGCCGTGGTTGCTTCTGCACTGCTGGCTATCCGAAAGGCCTCTTGCTGCAGGGGAAAAGCAGATGAGAGACTTTCTTAGGAGACTTGAGAACCCACCTGGAGCCCTGCTGGTGTCACTGGCTGAGCAATGAAACACTTGCAGCTGGCAACAGGGAAATTCAGCTGTCTTCATGGTGAAGGTCAGTTGTGCTTGGGAGAAGAACCTCCTTCCTGCAAGCACTGGGATTCTCCTAATCCCATCAGGCAAGATGGCCAGCTTTGGTTTGGCTAAGTTAGGTTAGATGAGTTATAACCACCATAGTGACCTCACAGCTGAATGAAACCTGAATTCCTAACATATATGTGTATACATATATACACAAGCAACCTGTGAAAAAGACCAGCCAATGAAGATTTTTTTACTAAAACAGAATCCCAGAAGAAAATAAGACAGACAAAAAAATAAACTAGCAGTCTTTCCCCGCCACTTTTTGCCCTAGAAGACTTTTTTTGATTTCATGGGATTCTCCTTGTTTTGTGGAGGATGAGGCTTGTATCCTGCTCAGGAGCAGAGCTCAGGCTCCTGTCTTAGGCTCAGCATTTCTGGGTGGGTTTTGAGGGGATGGGAAGGAGGGAACACACAGTCTATGAACCTGAGACATCTACATCCAGGAACTTCATGGAGACTATTTCAAAATAAATTTGTTCCCTGGAATCAAGAGTCAGGCCTGCCTCGACTTGACTCGGTTTAACCTGAGGGCCCTGTCTTGTCCTTTTCTATCTCAGCATAGGAACCTGTCTTTTCTCTCTCCACAGTCCTGCAGAAACCCCATGAGTATTTTGTCCTTACCGGGAATGTCCTGGAGGAGGAGAATGATAATGACTGCAAAGAGCAGCTGGAGGATCCGCATGGCTGAATGTGGGTGGAAGTTCCACCACGAGGAGGAGTGAAGGGCTGTAAAGAGATGGAGAAGAGGAAAATCCTGGATTTATAATGCCTGGGGGTTGTGTAACGCTCCTGGAGCACAGGGAACTTTGTCAATCTCGGATGCATTTCAACATGACAGCAAACAGTTGCACTAGGATGTACCCACTCTAGGACACACCATGTCACAGTAAAAAAAAAAAAAAAAGGAAAAAAATCAAGGGAAAAAAGGAAAAAACAAAGAAAAAAAAGGAGGGAAAAAAGCAAAAAAAGGCACAAGGTTTTGTCAACAAATTGCACTGAGTACTGGGGAGTCTGCTACTGGTTGCTGCTGGAGACAGGATGTTGGGGCTGACCCAGTCTGGCTCGTCTTCTGTTTGTAGGCTGAAGCATGTGATGTTAAAATCCCATCCAAGAGTTTGCAGTATCAAAGTCGGGGTTTTTTTTATTTCCAGCTAGCAGTCTCTGTGTTTAGCACTGACATAGTCAAGTGTGAAAGAATCCAGAGTCTCCTCCTAAGCACTCCCCAACACACAAATTTGGCTTGAAAATCATGGGATCCTTAAAAATCAAAGGTCTCTGCGTATTTCCAAACTTCTAGGCTGCAAAGAGACTGTTTGCCAAGATTTTGTTTACAACTGCCAAGAAAAATGGGATTTTAGCATCTTATTCATTTATGTAGTTATTAAATGGGAAAGCTGGGATACCTCCCCGTAATTATCAGGAGCAGGAGAGTTGGGAAAGCTTGTGTATTACAGCTCTCCCAAGAATGCTGGCAGGCTCTCTGGTTTGTACTAGTTCTCCAGGTCTGTTCCAGGAAATTTGTAGAGGTGGGACCTGAGTTCCAACTTGGGAAAACAACACAAAGCAAATAAAGTGCAGAAATCTCCCTCAACCAACACCAAATAGAGAAAGAGGAATTAGAAACTTTATAAAGGTTCCTTTTAACAGCAATGACGCAGCAGACAGCATTACCAAATCTTCCATTTTCCCTTTATAAGTCACCTTGATGGCTTTTTATTGGCAGGCCGGGTGCCAGGTAGTGCTGGAAAATGTAAAACCGATGACCTTCGGGCTGCTTGAACAGAACAAGGATCACCTTCATCAAACAGTGCAGATAAGGAGCCCTTCACCAGCTGGACTTTGGATCACAGGACACTGGGCATTTAAACAAGGCGTCGTGCAAACTAGCCACACACAACCTTGGGAAAGAGAATGTGTCTGTAACCCTATCTGTGGGAGGGGTGGTTGCAAGGATGTGTGTAGACCCTCTCTAGGAGTGTTGGTGCTTTGCATATCTGGTGGTACTGCTTGGTGCAGTGGGTGGAAGACCATAACCCACCATGTGCCTTTGAGGACCAGCATCTCCAATGTGAGAGATGGTGCAACAGGGTTGGGGCAGGATTTATCTAGCAGAAAAGAGATTACAACTCTTGAGCTACAACCTGAGCAGGGAGGAGCTTCTGGATGCTCATATGAGTGTCCTGCTCTGAGAATGTGACCTGACGCGCCTGAACATGTGTGTGCAGGCAGCTTAATGCACTCCAGAGAAGAGGTTTAGCAAAGAGCCAGAGTACCACATGGCCATGGTGTTCCCAATGATGGATGGCAAAATGCCATCTTTTATCTCTAGCTCAGTTGCTCTCCCTTGGTGGGAGTAGCACCATCTCAGCGGATGAGCTGTGTCTGGAGCTGTTTGAATGCTGCAGGCTCCACAGGGACGTGCACAAATGTGGTCAGGATGACTCCTGCACACCACTGCAAAACCCTGCTCTGCAGCTGTGGTGCATGGGTTGAGCTGCAGAACGTGCCTTGGGAAAGAGAGCCAAACCCAGACAATACCGACATAAACCAGATTTCCCCAAGAAATCAGGGGCAGGAAGTCTCTGTCCCCTGGGTGATTGCTCTGCCAGTGGCTGAGCTTGCTCCCTCCTGTCATGGTCCCTACGCCACACTGGCCTCAGCCTCTGGTGAGCTTACTGGGGCTGGTCCAGCACCCCCCCTTCCTTCCCCCCTCCCCAACCTGCTGCCAGATGGGTTTTTTGAGATCCTGCTATGGACAAAGGCTGATCTGTGCTCAGCAACACACAGCACAGAAATTAACTCCTGTGCGCCTCAGAGGTTTCAAGGCTGAGGAGGAGTCAAGTCAACCCGCATCCGCCCCACGGCCCCAAACAGGAGGGTTGTCTCCACTGACTTCATCTGCCTCCGGTCCAGGATCTGAGCAGCCTGATTTTTAAAATGCATCCTGGGATAAATTTGTGCCAGTAGGAGCAAATCCTTTGGTGATAGAACCCTTGCCAGCTTGTGATGCTGCCTTTGCCTTCTCATCCCACCAGTGGCTTTTTACTGAAAGCCAAGCCAAGCAAGTGCAGATACAGACTTGCAGTTCAGCCTGGGAATAAATGACCATGGGCTTAGCTCTGGGCTCCACTCTGAGCCAGAAACCCCCCATGGCCGTGGGCAGACTTCCATTACAGACCACAGTACAACTGTCCTCACCCAGCCCATGGGATCATCCACCTCCTACCTATAACGGCAGCCATATGGGGAGGTCTGAATGAGAATAAGCACAGCACATCTGTGGTATTTAACTCCACTTTTCTCCTTCTCTCAGACTGTTTTCTGGTCTGGGGATAGAAATATTACATGGCAATATCCTTCAACAGGGAAGTTCATAGGTCTGCAACCTGTTGCATAAAGGAATATTTTTGTTTGGTTGTTTTTTTTAAATGTGGCCTCCACCGTTTTCCCAAAAGTTCTTGTACATGACAAGACCATGAACAGTCAGAACCCATTCACCCTCAGCACATTTCAGCAGACTTTCTGGATCCTCTAGACTTCTGCCGTATACCCCGTAAAACATCCAACACCAGTCCTGCTTTGCAAGAGGTGCTTCTGGCCTCAACCTTTGCCCAGCAGACTCTGTTGTGCCTCCTGCCCACTCCCCAGGTCCCCCATGAGCCCAGGGGAGACGTTTGCAGATAATCCTAAAATCCCATGTGTGTTCGAACCTACAGGCATCTGGTGGGTCATACGTATCCCTTAAAACACGTAGGTCTTCAGGCTCATGGGATGTCTAAGTGCTCACTGAAGTTTGTGGAGATATATCATTCAAGTCAGTCACCTAAACAGGCATCTGTTAGCTTTTGGGATGGTCTGGGGTACCTGAGACACTCGCACTGGGCTGGTAGGTATGACCCCAGATCTATGTGTCCTTCTGCTGTGGCAGCTGGAGGTCAAGGACAATACCATGGGCATCACAAACTCATGTAGTAGCTGGTGTGTGAACCATATCACACTGGTCACGTTGGCAGCTAGACTTCATGCCAACCTTGTCCTGCACCATGGTCCACTCCATCTGTGAAACCTGCTATGCTCCTGGTCTTACAGCTTGCTGAAGCTTATTTGCACTCTGAGTAGAAAAAGAGTTCCTTTTATGTGGTCTGAATCTGCAAATCACTCCTTTCTGCACATTTGTTTTCTTTTTTCAGAATACTGTTCTTTGCCCCATGGCAAACGGACACAGGACACCTTGACTGCACAGCTAAGTTCTCCCTGCTGACTGCACGGCCACATCCAGATGTCTACTACAAATCATCCCTGGCGTGTGCCCACCTCCAGACTGTGCTGAGGAATAGTTTGGGGAAGTGCTACTTTGCTAAAACATGAGTGGGTATCTGCTAATGTCTGAGCCTGAGCCTCACGTGATTTGATTTACTTGTGTAGATACAGCCTCTGAATCCAGACCCAGGGTGACTGTGTCTTTCACTCCACAGGAGGTGCAAGAGCAGCCACGTGCACAGACTGAATGTGACCCCCTTTCTCCTGCGCAGGGGTGAAGGAAGTCCCTTGCATGCAGGTGGTTGCATTGGTTTGCATGGGTTTGCTGAGGACATAACGGATAACCTGGATCTAAAGGGCTTGCCCAAGGCTAGGAGAGCTCAGCTTCCCCAAGCAGGACCCCATCTGACCACCATTCTGGTCCTGATTACACAGCTTCATTTACAGTGGCATTTTTAAGGCAGAAGTGGCTCGTCTGGCTCGCTCTGCCAAGCAAACACTGTCTTGTTGCCTGGGAACAGCAAACAAATTCCAGCGAGGCTGATGTTCATGCCCTGCTTTGATGAACTGATGCCTCCAATTATTCATGAAGCTTGTGCTGGTTGACAGACCAGGCATGAGCGTAGGGCTCTACTGTGGCTGTCTGTATGGCTGCAAAGACACAAAGTGTACTTCCAAATACCCAAAACATACTTCCCAAGATGACTGGATGGTTTCTGGGTCTCCCTTAGGGGCTGTTACAGGTCAGCTGGGGTAGTCCTGAAGAACCTGTATTTTTGTAGCCATCTAAGCTCTGTCTGGTACAGGTAGCTGGAATTAAAGGCTCAATCAAGCCTTTCCCACAAAAATCCTCNGTCAAGTCAACCCGCATCCGCCCCACGGCCCCAAACAGGAGGGTTGTCTCCACTGACTTCATCTGCCTCCGGTCCAGGATCTGAGCAGCCTGATTTTTAAAATGCATCCTGGGATAAATTTGTGCCAGTAGGAGCAAATCCTTTGGTGATAGAACCCTTGCCAGCTTGTGATGCTGCCTTTGCCTTCTCATCCCACCAGTGGCTTTTTACTGAAAGCCAAGCCAAGCAAGTGCAGATACAGACTTGCAGTTCAGCCTGGGAATAAATGACCATGGGCTTAGCTCTGGGCTCCACTCTGAGCCAGAAACCCCCCATGGCCGTGGGCAGACTTCCATTACAGACCACAGTACAACTGTCCTCACCCAGCCCATGGGATCATCCACCTCCTACCTATAACGGCAGCCATATGGGGAGGTCTGAATGAGAATAAGCACAGCACATCTGTGGTATTTAACTCCACTTTTCTCCTTCTCTCAGACTGTTTTCTGGTCTGGGGATAGAAATATTACATGGCAATATCCTTCAACAGGGAAGTTCATAGGTCTGCAACCTGTTGCATAAAGGAATATTTTTGTTTGGTTGTTTTTTTTAAATGTGGCCTCCACCGTTTTCCCAAAAGTTCTTGTACATGACAAGACCATGAACAGTCAGAACCCATTCACCCTCAGCACATTTCAGCAGACTTTCTGGATCCTCTAGACTTCTGCCGTATACCCCGTAAAACATCCAACACCAGTCCTGCTTTGCAAGAGGTGCTTCTGGCCTCAACCTTTGCCCAGCAGACTCTGTTGTGCCTCCTGCCCACTCCCCAGGTCCCCCATGAGCCCAGGGGAGACGTTTGCAGATAATCCTAAAATCCCATGTGTGTTCGAACCTACAGGCATTTGGTGGGTCATACGTATCCCTTAAAACACGTAGGTCTTCAGGCTCATGGGATGTCTAAGTGCTCACTGAAGTTTGTGGAGATATATCATTCAAGTCAGTCACCTAAACAGGCATCTGTTAGCTTTTGGGATGGTCTGGGGTACCTGAGACACTCGCACTGGGCTGGTAGGTATGACCCCAGATCTATGTGTCCTTCTGCTGTGGCAGCTGGAGGTCAAGGACAATACCATGGGCATCACAAACTCATGTAGTAGCTGGTGTGTGAACCATATCACACTGGTCACGTTGGCAGCTAGACTTCATGCCAACCTTGTCCTGCACCATGGTCCACTCCATCTGTGAAACCTGCTATGCTCCTGGTCTTACAGCTTGCTGAAGCTTATTTGCACTCTGAGTAGAAAAAGAGTTCCTTTTATGTGGTCTGAATCTGCAAATCACTCCTTTCTGCACATTTGTTTTCTTTTTTCAGAATACTGTTCTTTGCCCCATGGCAAACGGACACAGGACACCTTGACTGCACAGCTAAGTTCTCCCTGCTGACTGCACGGCCACATCCAGATGTCTACTACAAATCATCCCTGGCGTGTGCCCACCTCCAGACTGTGCTGAGGAATAGTTTGGGGAAGTGCTACTTTGCTAAAACATGAGTGGGTATCTGCTAATGTCTGAGCCTGAGCCTCACGTGATTTGATTTACTTGTGTAGATACAGCCTCTGAATCCAGACCCAGGGTGACTGTGTCTTTCACTCCACAGGAGGTGCAAGAGCAGCCACGTGCACAGACTGAATGTGACCCCCTTTCTCCTGCGCAGGGGTGAAGGAAGTCCCTTGCATGCAGGTGGTTGCATTGGTTTGCATGGGTTTGCTGAGGACATAACGGATAACCTGGATCTAAAGGGCTTGCCCAAGGCTAGGAGAGCTCAGCTTCCCCAAGCAGGACCCCATCTGACCACCATTCTGGTCCTGATTACACAGCTTCATTTACAGTGGCATTTTTAAGGCAGAAGTGGCTCGTCTGGCTCGCTCTGCCAAGCAAACACTGTCTTGTTGCCTGGGAACAGCAAACAAATTCCAGCGAGGCTGATGTTCATGCCCTGCTTTGATGAACTGATGCCTCCAATTATTCATGAAGCTTGTGCTGGTTGACAGACCAGGCATGAGCGTAGGGCTCTACTGTGGCTGTCTGTATGGCTGCAAAGACACAAAGTGTACTTCCAAATACCCAAAACATACTTCCCAAGATGACTGGATGGTTTCTGGGTCTCCCTTAGGGGCTGTTACAGGTCAGCTGGGGTAGTCCTGAAGAACCTGTATTTTTGTAGCCATCTAAGCTCTGTCTGGTACAGGTAGCTGGAATTAAAGGCTCAATCAAGCCTTTCCCACAAAAATCCTCTTCCTTGTTTGGCTTTCTCCCATGAGGGCAAAAACTTAATGTCTTTTCAGAGTGGACTGCTAGCCTGATTTAAATTCTCATCAGCCCACACCTCTTAAGGAATGGTGGACTTCACCTTCTCATTCCTTCTGCTATTCTCTAATCCCCCTGACCTGACAGCCCTCTCTAATCCTACGTGCAATCCTGCAGGTAACAGGATGGGTTCAGATGGACTCCACTGACAACATGTGGGTCTACACTCTGGGAAACGGTCCCAGTTGGGCAGGACTGCTGGTCACGGTNGATGGTAGACTTCACCTTCTCATTCCTTCTGTTATCCTCTAATCCCCCTGACCTGACAGCCCTCTCTAATCCTACGTGCAATCCTGCAGGTAACAGGATGGGTTCAGATGGACTCCACTGACAACATGTGGGTCTACACTCTGGGAAACGGTCCCAGTTGGGCAGGACTGCTGGTCAGGGTTGAAGGTCCTCTGGCAAAGGGTCAGGCTGGGGATGAATTTTGCTGAGTGCCTCAAACAAGGCGTATTTCTTGGCTTTTGGATATAAAGGGTTGGAAAATCGTGTTTGAGGCCTCATGGTGAATGAAAACATGCAAGGGAACAGCTCTGTGTGGAGTGGGTGAACATGGTCACTCAGCCAGAGGAATTTAGTGCTTCGTCCTCTCTGGGGCTATGGGATACAACAAGCTGGGGGTAAATAACCTGAGTAACATTCCCTGTTNAAAGGGTTGGAAAATTGTGTTTGAGGCCTCATGGTGAATGAAAACATGCAAGGGAACAGCTCTGTGTGGAGTGGGTGAACATGGTCACTCAGCCAGAGGAATTTAGTGCTTCGTCCTCTCTGGGGCTATGGGATACAACAAGCTGGGGGTAAATAACCTGAGTAACATTCCCTGTTATGTGCTTACACCAAAGCATCTCATACTGCTGTTTAAGCAGCTGTGCTGATGTCTGGGTGCTGTGTCCCAGGTGAGTTAATGGGTCAAGAAACAATGTCAAGAAACAGTTGTGTGGGGCTGATGGATTGGAGGGTGCTGTTCTCCAGTCTCCACCATGTCCTCAGTGCTTTCTCTCTCCTCCCTGTGTGCCAGACCAGGCAGCTGGAAGGGAATTCAGTTCACCTTATTCATCAGGCGGAAACGATGATGTATTTTTGTTGCTTTTTTTTTTTGTTGTTGGGTTATGTTTTGGGCTTTTTTAGGGTTATTTCCAGCCAGATCAGCAAGCAAGGGAACACACAGCTGGAGGAGAATGGGACGATGCCCTTAGCAGCAGGGTCCATTTACATTACTGCCAGAGGGACAATGCTGTCTACAAACTCTCTGAGCATTTCCACCTTCTCTGATTGAAATTTGGCTGGCCAACAGGTCCAAAATGTATAGAGGGGCAGGAGGCCCAGCAACTGGCAGGGAGATTTACAAGGTGAGCTGCATGAGCCTGTATGTTATGTTTCACTTTCTTAGGAAACCAGGCTATAAATGTGGTGGCTAAGGGTCCCCCAGATAAGAGACATGAATCACAAACTTTGTGGACGGATGTGAGAAATAAACTGTTTGATTTGGAAAGCTGCCTTGATTTAAAAGCCTACCTGTGCTATGCTCGTACATCAGCGTGCGTTGGAGAGCCAGGCTGGATCTGGGGAGGAATTTGGCTCTGGGTTCAGCCCTGTCTCTGTTTCCAGCGACGGTTCCCAAGCCAACAGCTGGCTCTGGGTAATCCGGCTCTCCTGATGGTTCATCCAACTGCAGGGGATCTCCAGGGGAGTGCTGGCGTCTCCCTGCGTGTGTTGATGTTCCAAACTGTGTTATGATGACCCAAGGAGAATAGATGGGCTGCTTGTGGTAGAATGGAGTCGTTCGGAAGGATTAATTGTTGGACCTCTGGTAATGGGTCCTGACCCTGGTGAGGTCAATGGGAATTTTCCTGTTTGATTCATCACAGCAAGAATTTCATCTCCCAGAGAGGACTTTTCCCTGGCTCTGACCAACTCCTCGGCTAATTGGCGTAGCTCTCTCATTACATCATTGTTTTCTTGCTTTCACAGAAGCGATTGACCCAGAGAGTCTTACCTGGAAAGGGAGACCAAGCACCAACTGACAAAGGCAGGGAGGGTGTCAAAATTTCATTCTGAAAAAACACAGAAGGGCTGAGAGTGGATCTGGACAGCTAATGGGTTTACGGTGATGCAGCTTGTAGGCAGAAAGCTGTTGGGTGCAAACAGCCTAATTGCTTTGAGGTTATTACTGGGTGATTACAGAGGAAAGGAGGAGCACCAGAAACGTAGTCCACAGATGAGGAGAACAGCCTGTCAAGGGCAGTTCCCTTCCCCACCCTGTTTAAAACAAGCAGGCCTGGGCTCTTCCTTGGTTTTGCTGCATTGTGGAAGAGGGATGAACCCAGACAGCCCTACCGGGTTTTATATTTTCTGGTCCAGGTTGGGCAGGTATGGCTGACGCACAGCACATTTCTGCTATGAATCCGACGGGCAATATAGTCTGTATGCATGTGGGGAGTCCCTGTTCCTTTTCTGTGTCTTATTTCTTGTGCCAGCTCCCTGTAAGAATCTGGCAGAGCCTGGAAATCACGGGTAGCATAGGGCTTGCCTGAGAAACACAGACTTCTATGTCAAACTGGGTAGCTTTTGCACTAAAAGTGATGGAAAAAAAGGCTGCAACTCTCTTCTCTGGGAAGGGAAATCAAGAGACAGAACCACCCTGCTCTGTTGGGAAGGTGTGGGCTGCTGTGTCCACTCCTGGTTAGTGGGAGAGCGTGCTTCCCACCACCGTCAGCTTTGCTGAGTGTCAGCAAGAGTCACAGACAGGCACTTGATGTTCTGTTGAACTTCAGGTTTATTGTTTTCAGGTAAGGAAAAAGGCAATCGCTCACCTGTGCGTGACAGGTAACAACCAGATGCCAGAACGGGCAATATATAGTCTGGGTGGCCCCTATTTCTTCTTCTCACAGTGTTACCTTGAAAGTCACAGCAAAAGCAAAAAGCAATGTGTTCAGAAGTTCACAAGCGAATCCATGTTATCCCAGGGGAGCAACAGTCACAGAAAGGTATGTTTCCTTCCCAACAGCAGCTCATTCCTTGTTAGTGGAGCCTGCAGCTCTCCACATGCTGCATTTTCCTCCTTTGGAAATTTTCAGTTATTTGCAGTAATGGGTGACAAAGTTTTACAACAGAGAATGATGGGTTCAAAGCAGTATGTAGCCAGATATTCACCAGAAACACAGTTTCCAACTCGGCACAATCCTCCTTCATGGTTACAGCTTTCTGGTCCATGAGCATCTCCTGTAAAAAGAATCACAGAATCCCAGCATGGCAGGGGCTGGCAGGGCCCTCTGGAGATCCCCCAGCCCACCCCCCACTAAAGCAGGTGCCCCCAGAGCAGGGGGCACAGG
>VZSC01007715.1:61392-72124 GCA_013398225.1 Steatornis caripensis
CCTCGGCCTTCCTGGCCCCGAGGGCCATGGCTGGCTCACGGTGACCCTGCTGTCCCCCAGCACCCCCAGGCCCTTCTCCGCAGAGCTGCTCCCCAGCCTCCAGCCTGTCTTCGTGCATGGGGTTGTTCCTCCCCAGGGACAGGACCCTATACTTGCCCTTGTTGAACTTTATCAGGTTTCAAGAAGCAGCATGTTGGTGGGTAAAATGCATGGGGCTTCCTCTGGCACTATGTGCTCGTCCAGCCAAGCCAGCACTGCGAGTATGGATGGAGCCTGGGCACCCACAGCTGCAAAGAGCACACCCAGGATCCCTGCTACCCAGCTTCAGACACCTGTGTTAAAAAACCCAGCTGCAGAGCCAACCTCACTCAAGGAACATTTATCACGCGGTTGTTTTTTTCAGGACGTTGGCAAAGACTGTACACAGGAGGTCAGAGCTGTTGTCCTCTCCCTACCAAGGAGGCAACTGTAGCCTAAGAAAAGACAGAAATATTTTCCCAGAGCACAGGACATCTCCTCTAGGGCTTCTGCAACTTGTCTACTTCTAGAAAGGCAGTGAGGTGCCCCATTTGCACAGCTTCTTCCCTGCTCAGTTTTGCATTACCCGAGGGATCAAATCATGCATTTCACTGACGTGTCTGACCCACTATCTCAACCAGAAACCTGAGGACACCTTTCCCCCTCAGTACCTGTAGTATTTTGATTTGATTATACAGTGAGAAAAGATTGCTCCTGTTCCCAGATACCTCTGTTTACCACCCTCGGCTTTCCCGGTCTTACCATGACTGGTCAAGGAGATGAAGATTAAAATGAACCAAAGGATCCTCATTGCTTTCGTTCTGCTGGAAAATCGCAGGATTAAGCGTGAGATTTCGCAGAAGCCTCTACGTGCTGCTGGCATGCTGGATGGCATCCAGGAAGAAGGAGGGAGTAGACAGGAATTAATTATATTCCAGTCTAAGGAGCAACATTTGCTGCTGAGAAACCCTCCGTGTCGTTCTGACCCAGTGCTGTGGCTCCATGCAATGTCGACTTGCTTCACGTTTGCTGATTATCAGCTTCCCAGATTCCTCTCCTGGGCAGTTGGCATTTTGGACTGGTAGATTGATAGCTGCAGGCAGCTCGGTGAAAAAAGAGGCTCAGAGGGATCTTTTGCCCTTCATCTGCAGCCAGCAAAGTCCCCAGGGAGCTGATGGGTAGGAGAGTGGCAACCTGCGAGGAAAGACTCCTGAGGAACCGCAAGGAGGAGAACCGTGCATGCTAGGAGTGATTCATTTTTTATCTGAGCTCTTGTGAATATTTTCTCCAGATGAAACCTGGGTGTGATTTTTTTTTCCTGCCGAAAAGGCTCTTCCAGCTTTGGCTTCTGAGGAATTTGGGAGGCTTCATTCCTGAGCGTGATGAGCACACAGCACTGATGGATGAGGTAGCTGGTCAGCTCAGCAATGCCCTACTTGGTGGAAATTATCTGATAGATATGCAACTCCTGCTGTAAAATCAACTTGTGGTATTCCAGCTACCCTTGCCTGGCTGCTGCCCCTGCCCAGAACCACTGTTTGCTGTCCGTTCAGCTGAGTTATTGTAACAGTTTGTGTGAAACCATCCTAAACTGGGTAGTTGGAAGATTCAGGTTAAAAATTCCCTTCCTCGTCAAAAAATGTAGTTCAGTTGCCCTTTGATAGAGTCAAAATTTTCTGTCCTGGGTCAGCAGGAATGATAAGCTTGATTTATGTCCTTGGAGATGCTTAGGTATTAGGGATTTCTGCGTGAGTGGACAGTGGCAGACAGGACACTCTGGAAGTCCAGCATGATACCCTGGGTCATCTCAAGTGACACCAATGTCCAGCCATGGGCAACTGAGGCTGGCCCTAAAGCCAAGGAGGACAAAATGCAGATTTTCCTCTGTCTCTAGGCTCAGATGGGTTAAAGCATCTTGTTCAAAGGCTGACTAGTCCTGATCTAGGTCAGTCAAGCACTGGCAAACCCTTCATTTTCCTTCTCCACTTAGTATTCTGATTATTCCATTACTCCATGGTCACGTGCTGGACAAAAACAGGTCCAACCACTTTCTTGAAGTGAGAATTAGTCGCTTAGGAGTGGGACTATTCCCTTTCGTCTACAGCAAGGAGCTGGTTTGGGACCAGCTAAGTTTGGACTTGCACCTCTGGGCAAGTGGTGGACAAACCTGCAAGGCAGGTCTGGCAAAAGAGCTCACACCTCTGGACCATTTCCTGGTAGAGAGATACTGATCTTGGAGGAACAGCAGTCATATGATTGCTGCAGTCTGATAATAACTTCCAGGTGGGCCTGGAAGTTATTTGCAAAGGAGAGAATTTTTCTACCTCTTCTCCCCAGGTCATTTTTTGAATGTGTTCCTTTTTCAGTCCATTTCCATTCCTACAGAGAGGTGTGGGCTTCATTTTTCCTTGCAGGCTTCCCCATAAACAACATTACTCCCTTCTGCTCATCCTCTTCACATCTTATAACTGATGACACAGCTTGGCTGGTCCCACACGTCTCTGTGTGCTGTATCCTCATCTCCCTTGTGTGAGGGTGAGATGTACCCTCTGTTGAAAAGATTGTAGGACTGCTTGCTGCACCTTGCTGTCTCTGAGACTGAATAGAATAGAATATTTCAGTTGGAAGGGACCTACAATGATCATTGGCCACTCAGTGGATAAGGAATTGGCTGGATGCTTGCACTCAAAGAATTGCAGTCAACAGCTCGATGTCCAAGTGGAGACCAGTGATGAGTGGCATTCCTCAGGGATTGGTACTGGGGCTGGTGCTGTTTAACATTTTTGTCGATGACATGGACAGTGGGATTGAGTGCACCCTCAGAAATTTGCCAATGACACCGAGCTATGTGGTGTGGTTGACACACTGGAGGGAAGGGAAGCCACCCAGAGGGACCTTGACAGGCTTGAGAGGTGGGCCCACGTGAGCCACATGAAGTTCAACAAGGCCAAGTGCAACGGCCTGCAGTGGGTCAGGGCAATCCCAAGAAAAGATACAGGCTGGGCAGAGATTAGCCCTCAGGAGAAGGACTTGGGTGTGTTGGTTGATGAGAAACTCAACACAAACCAGCAATGCGCGCTTGTAGCCCAGAAGGCCAACTGTATCCTGGGCTGTATCAAAAGAAGTGGGACCAGGAGGTTGAGGGAGGTGATTCTCCCTCTCTACTCCACTCTTGTGAGACCCCACCTGCAGTACTGCATTCAGCTCTGGGGCCCCCAACATAAGAAGGACATAGACCTATTGGAGTGAGTCAGGAGGAGGGTCATAAAGATGATCAGGGGGCTGGAGCACCTCTCCTATGAAGACAAGCTGAGACAGTTGGGGTTGTTCAGCCTGGAGAAGAGAAGGCTCGAGGGAGACCTTATAGCAGCCTTCCAGTACCTGGAGAGGCCTGCAGGAGAGCTGAGGAAGGACTTTTTACAAGGGCATGGAGTGATAGGATGAGGGGTAATGGTTTTAAACTGAAAGAGGGTAGATTTAGATGAGATATTAGGAAGAAATTCTTCACGATGAGGGTGGTGAGACCCTGGCACAGGTTGCCCAGAGAAGTTGTGGATGCCCCCTCCCTGGAAGTGTGAAGACCAGGCTGGATGGGGCTTTGAGAAACCTTGTCTAGTGGAAGGTATCCCTGCCCATGGCAGTGGGGTTGGAACTAGACTATCTTTGAGGTCCTTTCCAACCCAAATCATTTTATGATTCTGTGATCATCTAGTCCAACTGCCTCATCAATTTAGAGCTGCCCAAGTTAAAGCATGTTGTTAAGGGCATTGTCCAAATGCCTGTTAAGCACTGCCAGGCTTGGGTCATTGACCACCTCTCTGTAGACCAGAAGAGCAGACTAGCATGACTAGAATGGTGCTTAACACACCTATTTAGAGAATGACCTTTTTGAAGTGTGTGGTGGGGATGTGAACAAGCCATTTGCATTATTTCAGACCAGAGGAAAGGATATCTCACCTGTTGAGGAACAGGACGATGGAAGTTTGGTGCTGCAAAGGTCTTTCTACCCTTCATGGCAAGGGTTTGAAGTCCTCCCATCCAAAGAAGGTGCCACAGCTTGTGCTCCAAGGATCATTTTTATGTGGCCGGGAGATGAATGCCACCCCTTCTCATTTTCCTCTGCAAAGATGTCCAGCTACTCAGCCTTCAACTGGGTAAATTAGAAAGTCAGCAGTTGTGACTGGGAGCTGTTGAGCACATAGAGATGACACTGGGAAGCAAACACTTTTTTGTCTTCATTTTGAATGAAACTTCTGCAGTTAATAAATTCAAACTTACCACAGAGGGAAGCACAGACTGTATAAAATGGTTTGAGATAGATTTGCCTAGTCACACATGAAGACTTCCCATAGGTGGTACCTGCGCTCAAGTGGGTGCAGTTTATTGATAGAAATGAGGAGGTGGGGAAAAGCAGTTGACTGGCATCCTGCTTTGGAGAATGGAGGTTGAATAGTGTAGATATGGCCTGGCCATGCCAGTTGGACAGTCCTTGTTTCTATCACCTTAACAGAAGGAAAAGACATCATCTTTCCTTCTGTGAGGAAAGGAAGGAAGGAAAGACAGAGGAAGAAAGGAAGACAGAAAAGAGAGGGAGATGAGGTTTGGATTATGAGGGGGTGTGTATTCCAAGGACGTTACAAGCAAAGTTTCTGTGGTTGTCTCTGTATGGGTGTAATAGAGAGACATTCTGCCTCTTTCCATACAAATATGACTGTTATACCTGTTTATTTAGTATTTATCACCTTTGTTATCTAAAGAAACATGTCACCTCTAGTTAATTATACACTTTGCATGTTGAATAAACCAGACATCTTCTCTACAACACTAGGAAGAAAACTTGTTTGTTTTTTTGTCCATGCATTTCTGTGGTTTTCTGCAGTTCCATGATGTCTTTATTACACTTCTGTGCAGCACTTCCATTCTCTGTAAGGGCAAACTCCCACTTGTTCTTGCAGACATTTGATTTCTGGAGGCACACAATGACCCCCCTCATCTTGACAAGTATGCAGGTTTGATGTTGTGTCTGCAATGAAAAGGATTAAAGTCAAAACAGAAAATACTACATCACCATCGGAACCAACCCATACATGGAAAGTGTCATGAAGTTCTGGTTAATGTGTCTCCAAAATCAAGGACACAAAGAAGGACTATGGGGATCATCCGGGCAGAGAGGAATTTGTGACCCACCAACTCGGAAAAGAAAAAATTGAAGGAGGGATATTGTAAAGGTATGAAGAAAGTGGATGCAGAGCGACTACGTTTAATTTGCAGTAGAGAAGTAGGTGGTACTGGATAAAGTTATGAGGGAAGATATTTTAAAACAAATGGGAGAAATTCCTAATCTAAGGGGAAAAAATCCAGTAAGGACTTTTAAACACAAAGATGCTAAAATCTGGAAGTCCTGAGCTGCTAACTCCTGAAAGCCAGGAGAATATATAAGGGAGTGTAATTATTTGGTTGTGGTGTCCATTTATAGTCATTGTACACATGCAGAGTAACTGTATAGAAACATCCACACCTGGCCATGGACAGGTACAGGATGCTGGATCAGATGAACCTTAGGTCTGATTAGCACAGTTGGCTATAAAGCATGCATTGACATAATGATATAAATTGGCTATTGAGGACCTCAAAAAATAAGCAAATCCAGAAAGGATTAGATAAATTTACAGGGAAGAGGTCAGCTGGCACCTATTAAATACAGCAGTGTGGATGCAGCCAGCAGTCCCCCAACAGATAATTATAGAAAGATATATCAGGGAAGGAGGACCCTGTGTGGGCCACAATTTTTGTTTTCTTTCTCTGGGCATCTGTTCTTTTGGAGACAGGACATTGGGCTACATGGTATTTGGCCAGCCCCAAAGGGCAATTCTGTTCCCGTCTCTATGCTGCCATTAACGGAAGAACAGTCAGGTCCATCTTTGTAGATGGGAGGAGGTGGCTTAGGCCATTTGAAGGCAGAACAAGAGTGAGTTTTGCTGACTTCAGTGATTTCCTCTCCAAATGTTGCCTGCCTGGGCAGGGTTTCCACACTTACCTATGCAGCAGGTTTTCTGACGCCAAGAGCAAGTTCCAAACACAGCAAACGGATGTGGGCAGGATTTTGAATGGAAGCAGAAACCGTGGTATCCAAGACAACGTAAGGTGTCTTTGGGCAAGCTGCGACCTACAGGAAGAACGGGATTCCCAGCTGTGTTGCAGTATCAATCCATTTCTCATCGTTTTCCTCCTGCTGAAACCCCATGGACCCCGATTAGGTATCTGGTACAAATGCCCCCAAAGCCCAAGGCAGGTTTTCAAAAAGTTTTGAGACCACACAGGACTCCAAGGAAGGCCTTAGTGCAACTAGAGAACAACGTAGCTGTCGATGGCGAGTTTCTGAACATACCCTGATCATGCATGTTGTAGTGGGTAGGGACAGCCCTTTGGATGCTTCTAAGCTCTAGGACTGCAACGTTGCAGGCTGGTAATGCAAGGGGCAGCATGGTGCTTGTATGCCCCAAGATGTACCTATGACTAAAAAAATCAAATGCTGGGATCTGGCGCAGTTAACAGGGACAAGAGATTTTCCCGGTGCCTTCCTTCTCTGAAAGACTTAACCCAAGGTGGGAAGTTTCGTTAAACATGAAGAAAAGATAGGGTAAAAGCACATTCAGCAAATGAGTCAATGCAGTAGAAGGGCTGAGAAAGGGGAACCAGCATTTTTAGAGAGCTTAATTAAATTTCACTGGTGTAGTTCATCTTGAGTAATACATGGGAACACTTTCTCCACTCTTCTACTGTACATAAAGGAGACAATTTATGACCCTGTGGTAAAAAGACGCAGATAATTTTTATGGTATCATCCTCCAATAGTGCGACAAAGTGGCATATAGAGACTTCAAATAGTCATAAGGAGCCAACACCCGGTAGTGGCTTCTGTGGAGAAGTTCTCATTTGACATCTGGTGATCACAGGTTTATTTTTCACTTCTGCTTCTAGACTGAGAAATAGGGAACAGCTCTAAGGAAAGGAGCTGAAGAGTACGTAGGAGTACAGTCTGCACCACTGCACAAGCTAGCTGCACCTCCTACACAGGCAGATCCCAGCACGGGTCTTGCCCCTTACCTGGAACAGCCTGGAGGAGGAAGATGAGAAGAGCCATGAGGCAGGAGAAGAACTTCATGGCAGAAGGTCTCAGCTGCAGTGTGGAGACAGGGCCACAACGTCAGAACCTTTGAACAGGGCGGGAGGGAGCACTCTTGCATTTATATGGCTGTGGGAACAGATCTGGCTGTCCGGGGGACCTTGGCAGTGGTGACTGTGGGAGGCAAAGAGTACAGCTTGACCGCTGCACACGGCTGAACCTGAACAATTGCAGAGGGTCACAAAAACTAGCAGAGAGGTAACTATACTTCCCTACCTGGTCACTAGCAAGGCTGCTTCTCAATACCAACCCACCTGGAGAATTTCATTACTTGTTACCTTCAGAGATCAAGGTGGCTGGTAATGGACCACCCAGAGAAAATTACCCATAGTTTTGGTGGGAGAGAAGGCACCTGGGAGTATCAGAAGACAGTTGACGGTACTGCGTATAGCAGAAGGTCCAAGGTTCTGCTGCAACGTTTGCAGTTTCCACTCATCAATGCAAATTAGTGATTTTTTGCATAATTTCCCTAACTAAAAAATAAAATTTGAACCAACTAAACAACCCATTTTCTTTCTGAAAATATTACTTGGCTGATATTATGGACTCTGTTGCCCAAATACATAGGCTTAACTCATGTTGGCTGCTCTTAGGGTATCCAAAGTATCTCATGGGACTACTCAGTAAGACATAGGATCTGTGGGACAATCTGCGTATGACTAGGGGGGCAAATGAATGGCCATGTGCATGGCCTAACTTATTTAAAATGGCACTGGACACTCATGTGTGGTCGACTAACTGAAGCTTAATGGCAGTGGTTGGTGCTACACTCAGACACAAGCATCTGCAAAGGATGTGGCTGCATAGAAATCAGACGTTTAATTAGTGGTTCTAGGACTCACATCATCCATTTGGCTATAGCAGGACCTTTCGAGCCAACACACGTTAAGAAATCTGCACTGTAGATACTTGTACTTAGCTGGCCAAGCCCAGAGCTAAGCGCCTCTATTGTCATTAAAGATGCCTCAGGGATCCTATCTGGCCTCCAGCTGCTGCTCTATGAGGGTCCAGATCTTCTGTATCTCCTGCATAACACCTGCCAGCCCTAGGCAGACATTGACATTTCTAATGTCACAGGTTCTCTCAAACGGCTATAGTCTCCATGTGTGTGCAACCAGGCCAATTCCTTCATATTCTTCTCAATTGTGAAATTGTGGTGGTGGTCGTTTTGTAGAAAAAAAATTTAAAAAGAGGCAGTTACAGAATTGTTAGTAAGCTCCTGCTTTGTGATGCAATGAGTGAAAGATTTAATACAAAATAAAGCAGTATTGGTAGCAAGAAATCCTGTCCCAAACCACCACTGTGTCACCTAGACCACGCCCTGTGTAAGCCAGGAGACCCGGAGTACTGTCCCTACTCCAGTAGATGTATGATTTTTTTATACCACATACAACAGGGTAAAGAAGATAAAGTGAACATTTTTCTTTAGTACTTGATAGTCTGAAAAGTGCTGGGTTTAAATACCACAGGGTAAAACAGAACTGGAGCTAGTTCTCACATGCCCCAACTACAGAGCTGTCAGACGAAAAAAGTAACGTCCTCTTATCCAGCAGCGTTGTATGAAATAGCCCTGAAAAGTCTTTCTTCCATATGAATTGTTGCAGTGAATGCAAGCTGCATCTACAACTTGCCTTGGTGTAACAGAAACCTCATTCGTTTGTAAAGAGCAAGCCTACCCCTAATTTTCATGCTCTGGTATCTAGTTTCAGGTACCTGAGTACGTACGGATGTAGATACCGAACCGGTTTAGGTTTTTTCCCTTTTGAGAGACTTACCTGAGAAACTCCATTGAAACTTCTGGTAATGCGAAGATATTTTTTTCCAAGCGCTTCATCTTATACATTAATCAAAATTGTTAAATCATTCACATAATCGTCTTTAGACAAACTGGGAATATTTAATGAATGATATGTATGTATTTTTCCCCCGGTTATTATGAAAAATAAGAGTTACAGCAGAAGCTTAGTAAAATATTAGGTAACAAAATAAAATATAATGTCAATAAAATATGAATCCTCCTCCTTTGTGTGAGATACAGAAATCTGGCACATTGTTAGAACAACATATGTTGATTTGTTATATCTATAGCGGGTAAAATTGAAATTTTTCCCCTTAAATGAAGTTATTGCATCTAGCAATATGAGAATTTAACTCCAGAAGGAAAACAGGGAATGCATATGCTCAACGTCAAAAACAGAAGAAAAATTATTTTATTGAAAAAGCATGATTGAGATAAGTTTAAGAGCAGAGATATCTTTGAAGCTAAGAACACACGTCCTTTTTCTTTTCTTTATTCTTTGGGAACACAGAATATTCCTGCATATGTTTTACAGCATCTGTATTTGTTATAGAAGCAGCTTTCAATAAGATACTCATTTACATGGCAGTAATGTCTGCAGCTTCCTCTTAGACCACACCAGAAAGGGTTCAAGACATCCCAGGTCCTGCTGCCTGCACACAGAAAACACTTTGTGCTCGGATGGGAAAGGATAGATGCAAAATGTTATCAGATCGACAGGTTCGTGGCCAGGTTGCCTGCGGGTAATCTGCACGCACAGCTGAACTTCTGAGTTCCAGTCCTCATGGCTGGAGCTTGGTCTCAGACTCATGGAAGATACACAGAGAAAGGGGCTGTCATGTGCAGACAGGGATAAGGGTCCCTATATTTTTATAAGCGGACAAATGAAAATCTCAGAACAGCTGCACACAACCCACAGCCCCATAAAGCTGCCATAACTTACTAGCTCAAGTTTCGTTTTTATTACATGACAATAAAAGACTCTTGAATCCTTGAAAATCCTGGCTATAGGATGTGATGTAGGTAGTGAAAAGGCAAGGAGGGTTCCTAAATCAAGGTCAGGTAAAAACATCTCTAGAAGCGCCTTTCCATGCCAATGGTGTGTACGTGTGAAAAATGTTGTTTCTCATTTCCACAAAAATAAAGGTGACCCCCATAGGAGAGATGAGGCAGCTTTGCAGCATCAGTTGACTCTTTGAGATGCTGGTGGAAGAGAGGGAAGGAAAACCCCTTCTTTCCCAGGAGGAGTGATCTATGCAGTGGATCAGCCCTGTAAAACTCCATCCACCTGCACTGATAGAGGGGAGGTCCACCTTGCCACGCCATTGCTTTAGAATCTCCGGTAATTGCCACCGAGGACTCTGCTAATAGCCCCTCTGTAGATCAAGTACTCTGGAAAACCATCTTCTGCTCTCAGCAGCAGATTATGAGGGTCGTACATAGGTACAGACTTACATACGGGATGGGCTGGCCGGGGTGTCACAGAGATGATCTTACAGAGATGCATGGGGATACTGAAGGAACTGCATGCACCCTCTTGGATGCATGGGAGCAAGGGAAAAGGGTTTTCACCTTCCTACTCCTCTTCTGGGGCTTTGGCTTTGCTTTCCTTCATCTAGTGTCTTTTTTTTTTCTGCACCCTTGACCTTCTGAACCCAAATCTACCATAGGGGAGTGGAGCATCTCTCGTATGAGGAAAGGCTGAGAGAGCTGGGTCTGTTCAGCCTGGA
>VZSC01007715.1:76807-92275 GCA_013398225.1 Steatornis caripensis
CTGCCAGCCCCTGCCGCGCTGGGATTCTGGGATTCTGGGATTCTGGGATTCTGCTATCTTTCTGCTATGGAGTAGATCTTGCTAACACTGCCTTCCATGCCACTAGAGATTGCCCATATAGTAGCATCTCTACACACCTCACCCAGTTACATTTGCCAATCTAACAAAAGCTATATTCTGAAAAATGCACTCTGTGGGTATTAATCCCACAACACTAGATACCTGAATTTAGGCAGCTGAATCTCTCCTGTTATGTCAAGCAGCTGGAAATAAAGCTAGCTCCAGAGCGGGATAGACGTGGACAGTGCCTCTGCAAGGTGGTCAGCAGGGAGCAAGCAGCAAGTGATACTCCCCATGAGCACATCTGAGGCTGCACACCCGAAAATCGTGGGCTGATGGGGGGAAAGTCTAACAGAGAGCAGCGGGACTGGACAGCCCCCCAAAAAATAGGTGTTGTGGATAAAGAATTGTGCTTCCAGGAAGGAAATAAGCTGGTTTTCCAGCCTGGCTTAGGAATGGAGTGCCCCTCAGTGAGCAAAATGCATCCCCAGCCTGGCTTGGCAGCTTGTGGAGCCCATGAGCTGGTTCATGGCTCCCTCTCGCGGAGGGACATGCCGGAGGAGCAGGGGACAGCAGGGCCCTTCTTCTGGGGCAGGGTTTGCTGAGATGGCAGGTAGGCACCTGCTTCTTTGCTCTGTCTTCAGCACTGGTAATCCACGGAGTAAATACGCGAGGATTATTGACGCGTTGAGCGGGAATGCCTTTTGGTTGCAGAGGCTAAATTTTAGGGACTGAAGTGAGTTGCTCGCATTCAGGATAAATGCATCACTATAAAGTTAACTTTTTTCTAGCTTCATATAATTTTATATCACTTATATAACTTCTAAAAAATTTGTAACTATAGTAATAATGGGAGCTCTGCTGCCCAGTGCACAGGTAGGCAGCTTCCCTGCAGACACATTCAAGTTTCTAAAGCAGCATCCCACCCCAGGAGACGTTCCCCTAGCACTTTGTGCCTTGCTAATCAATGCTGCCTCGTACAGACGGAGACCGGTAACCACATGGTGGCAGTAATTTCTTTTAAAAATTTTAAAATGCAGGATTTCCCAGAGTGTTCTGCTGAGATTTCTTTTTTCACAAGAGAAGAACCTTTCCATGTAGAAATGCACCCTACCACTAGCCCAGCTGGGAGTGCTGTGACTTGCTCCCAATAAATTATCCACAAATAGAAATCCAATAAAGTTCAGCAGCAGTCTTTCCCTCCAAATGAATGCTGTATCTCTCATGTATTTATATGCAGTACATACAGATGGTGAACAAGTAGCTCATTGACTATGCAATTCAAACAAACTACCTTCAGCATCACTAGGTAACTATATTCACTGCAGAAAATAAATGTTTCTATTAAACTATGCTGTTCCTCATTTGGGTGCTGTAATTTTTATCTGCATTTGTAAACCATTTTCTCAATTTTTGTCCTCACTTCTCAAAGATTTTTCTGAAATGGATCATTCTTAATAACAACAAGAAATCTGGCATTGCATCACAAACTTGAACACTTATATTAAATGGTTTATTTTCTTTAAAAGGAAAGAAACATTTTAGTAACAACAGAGCTCTAACTAAGTTTTTAATATGAGATCTGGGGCAAACAGGAACTGAGCTCAAAGATGTCAAAATTTGTGACATCACGCCAAAGGTACGGCAGTGGGGAACAATGTGGGATGAAATGGAGGTGGAGCAAAGCAAAGATGGGTTGAGCAGGGAAAAAAAATATTCTGAGAGAGACAGGGAATGGGACAGATGGAGGTACAGCCAGTCTGCCTCCATCCACTCCACAGGAGGTCCACATAGAATGGGATGTTCATGAATGAGGTGTATCAACAACCGTTTTTGAGAAGAACTCCTGATGGATTTCTGATAGAAAAATGTCTTACTGGTGGCAGAATACATGGCAGAGAAAGGGAGTAAGCCAGAGCCAAACGAAACCCAAGGCTGATTGTGCACCACTTCCAGAAGGACAGCCTGATCACCATCACCTCCACCATGGCCAGGCTGTGGGCAGGATTAGACTGAGCCAGGCAGGAGCCTCCTGGTGCTTTGTCCATCGCACTGCTAGCCCCAGCCCCCTGCCCATATTGTGCCCCCACCCTGTCCCCGCCCCAGCCAGCCTGGTACCCAACAGACTTCCTCCAGCATTCTGAGATGGGCATGGAGTTGGAGAGGAAGAAGGAAAGCGTCATCTCCTCTCTGACACCCTTGTCCATGACAACGTTGCACTAACTGCCCATGGGGAAAGGACTGGGCAGCCAGAGCTGGCAGTGGACCTTGCCTGCACTGGTGGGACACCTTGCCTTCCTTTCAGAAGGTCCAGGTGCCATTCCCAGCCAAAATAAGGTTGTGACTGGGGCAGGACATCAGGAGCTGTAGTGTCCAACTGTGACTGGACCGAACCCATGGACTATCTGCTCTTAACACTGTCCACCACCACTTCTGGGTACATACCCAAAGCCCAGCTCTGGCTGTGCCGCAGGAGGGGACCTGGCCCCTTTTCTGTGTTTTGCCCTGGGCTGCCGTTCTCCCTCACAGCATCCCTGAGCTTGGCTCCTGCCCACATTGACCCTGCAGATCACCCTATCCCACCCTGCACATTCATCCTCCACCCTGGACTCCTCTCTACAGTCAGGCCTTGGCCACCCTCTGGTCAGGTTGCCCCTTCTCCTCCATAACTACAGCCTTGCTGGAGTTTGCCCAGATACCCCTGGGGTGGTCACTGTGGAGAGAACATCCCCATCACCCAGGCTGGGGTCCATGACAGAAAGCTGCATCCCCCAACCTGACCTCGTGGCGCAAGGGCAGCGCATCTGACTCCAGATCAGAAGGTTGTGTGTTCGAATCACACCGGGGTCAGCTTTGGGACTCCACAGGCCACATTCTGTATTGCTCCTGCTTTTGTGGGGTGCTGGTCTGCGTGAGGGGCAGGGGTCTGCAAGGCATTGGCCAACTATAGGGGGGAACCACAGGAATGGGCTATGGGGGAAACATGATGCCCAGAGCTTCCCTTTCAGCAAGCCGCTGTGCCCGTTGGAGGTTTTGGATCATGATCAAAGCAGAAGGCCAACACAGGCAGGTGTTGCGGTGGGTGTCTGCCACCGTTTGCATCATCAAGAAGCTGAAGGAAGTGGGGTCTTCCTCAGAAAAGTGCAAGAAGCTTCATAACTGCAGGCTCGGTCACTCCTGGGGGACCTGGGCTTACTCTCAGACAATATTTGCCTGGGAAGGTAACACGAGGTGGTACAGTCAGTCCAGGGGACATAAGGAGGGGATCAAGGGCAATTACCCAATGAAGGATCGTGGCAGTATGGAGAGATTTCTAACAAACAACATGAGAGGTTTTTCAAGAATCTTAAGAAGGATGGTCTGGGACCTCTAGTCTAATCAGCCTCACCTCAGAGCCCGGATGAAGAGTATGGAAGGAATAGTCCTGAAGGCCATGCCCAGATGAAGGACGGATGTGATGATGAGTGGAAACAGCAACCATGGACTCACCAAGGGCAGGCCACTGTTGTCTGATGTGATAGGTTTATTTGAAGAGATGACTTCCTCAGTGGTCAAGAGGACACCAAGGCATATCATTTGTCTTGACTATGATTTGATCTCTGATGGGATCTCCCAGACGTATCACTGTAGCAGGACGCAGACACAGAGCGCCTATGCTGAGTCGCAAGGTGTCCTGGTTTGAACCAGAACAGAACCAATTCTCCTTTCAGTAATTTTACCTTTCAGTTAAGCCTCTTCTAAGTAGCTGCACTTTCTGAAGTTAACAACATATTTTTCAGACAGTGTCTGCTTCTAGAGTTTATATCAGTTGATGTTTATAGTTATTACTAGGGCAATGGGTGAATGGGATGCAGAAAGTGTCTTGCTTACACTTATTCCTATAGAAAACAAGGTCACTACTAGATTTCTTACGTGCCATAAGTGAAAGGGCATAAAAAGCTCTGACCTGTGGGCAGAAGCAAGTCGGACAGGTGACCCCAACCCAACCAAATGCAGTATTCCATCCCATACACATCATACTCAGTATAAACCTGAGGGATCACAAGGGTCAAGCTCTCTTCTTCTGTGGCCGACATCTGAGGTGGACTCTATCCATTCTTCTGCCTTCGATTCCATTCTGTGCGTTCCTGAATCCAGTTCCTATCTGCTGCTGAGTCCAGTCCGAGACTTTCCTGGGGCTTGCCCTGCAAAGTCCGGGTGACGGGGTCATTGTCGGGGTGAGCCTGACGTTGGGTTTGTGTATATTTCTATATATTTCANACAGCTTTGGGGCCTCCTGTATAAGGACGTTGATCAACTGGAACAAGTCCAGAGGAGTGCCATCAAAAAGAACTGGTGTTGGAGCACTCACTGTGTGAGGAGAACCCATGGGAACTAGGTTTATTAGGCCTAGAGAAGAGGAGATTTCAATGAGGACCTGATAGCAACCTTCCAGTACCTATAGGGAGGTCATCAAGCCAGGAGCTTTGTAAAGTTTCATGATGAGAGAATGAGAGACAATAGGTGTGAATTGAAATGTGAGGTTCTGGCCAAATATGATGGAAGAATATTTTCCCAATTTTTTTGTTATTGATGAGGATGGGAAGGAGAGAGGGATAAAGGGAGGGAGTGAAGAAAGGAGGGGGCTGCAACCAAAGCATGAGAAAAAGGAGTCAGCAGGTAAGTTTTCAGTTGGTGCAAAAGAGGTCCAGTGGGTGCCAGGGACAGTGACTGAGAAAGGGAAGCCATCTCACCTGCCCCGTGGAAGTCTCAGCTACAATGCTCAGCTTATAAGTGTTGGGGTCAAGCCTGGGTCTCCTGGAGCCTGTAGTGGCCAGCTCTGGGGCAGTCCCCATGGGGAGCACATCCCCAGCACACAGGCTGGGTCCATGCCTGGGGGCTGCATCCCTCCGTTTTGACCACGTAGCAAGAGAGCAGCACATCTGAAGTTGTGTGGTTGGATCACACCAGGGTAAGGGTTCCCCATTTCTGTATAGTGCTGTTGGAGTGTTTCCTCTCTACATGGTAGGACTTTGCTTTTGTCCTCTCTAATCATAGAGTCATAAAATCATGGAATGGTTTGGATTGAAAGATTATCCAAAAAATATTTAACACATCAGAGGTCACACATTATAACAGAGTTCCAGAGAGATTTTGGGGTTCCCATCCTTGGAGACATTCAAAGCTCGACTAACAAAATGACTTAATACCAAAAATTTTTGTGCACTGAGCAGGGAATTAGATAATTTGCCTTCCAGGGATCTCATAAAATCTGATTTTTTCTATACTTAACTAAATTCTCTTGCACCCTCACCTGCTTCCTTCACAAAGCCCATCCAGTGACGGGCAGCCCCCGGAGTTCCAGGAGGGCCAGGACCAGTGGAACAATGGATGACATGCCTGACTATAGATGAGGAGTTTGGAGGTTCACCTCCTGCCTGGCTTGCCATTTTCCTGCCCACAGCCTGACGGTAGTACTGATGGTGACAGGGGACATCTTTCTCCATGGTTGCCTGCCTTTGCCTGGCATTTCTCCCTTCTTGCTGGCTTCCTGCACAGCAAAATCTTCCCTCACATTAGGAGAGGCTCTGACTGGCTATACTGGCAAACAAATTTTGCCATGAGGGTAGTAAATCACTGAGTCAGGGGCCCAGAAAGGCTGCGGACTCTACATCCTTGGCACTATTCAGAGTCCAAGCAGGCAAAGCACTGATCTGAAAGTCATAAGTTGAGCAGAAATTTGGACTAGAGACCTCTAGATGTCATTTCCAACATGAATTGTTCTATTATTCAATGGGAAATTCCTCTTTCCATGTTCTTTTGCTGCTCCATCACATGTTGACAGGCTCATGGACTTGTCACCACCTTTTGATACTTTCACCCTGCATGTGACTTGGACAAGGAAAGTCAAAGATGCCCATGAACAGGTTAGCCCAGACCAATTGGCCATCAAGAAAGATCTCATTAAAGACAACTCACCTGCTCTGCCCTCTGTCATGAGACAGGAATAAGTAAAAGACAAAACAGGTGGCCTTGGACTGAACTCAACCCTCAGCTGACCACCACAGTTCCAGAGATTCCTGGGTTGCTCCAAGCCCTGCATTGCCTGGGAATTGTAGCCACACTTCCCATAAGGAAGGCAAGATATCTCCTCCAACCCACCAGAGGAGCCGAGGGGCTGGAGGCCACCATGTCCCCTTGCTGTCTGGCATCCTTGTGGGGCACTCAGCACAGGCACCACTTCTCCTGGGCAGTGGGACCAATGTGACCTATGCTGACCTCTCCCCCATATGTGAGTAGGGCAAGGCTGTCATGAATGAGGCAGGGGGGAGCTAGGTGAGGTCTTGCCACTTCCCTTGAACACCAACACATCCAGGTGGTACAGAAAGCATGGTTGGGGGCACCAGGTGGGAGCATGGTCTGGGGCCAGTGATGCAATGGACGATGCACCTGACTATGGATCAGGAGACGATTGTAGGTTTGACTCCTGCCTGGCTCACCCTGAAACTGCCTGGCTGTTTTGGAGGTGACAAGGAACAGCTGTCTTAATGAGGTCCTTCCCCTTCCAGGCTTTCTGTCTGTGCCGCTGGCAACAGCATCGCAGGAACATCATTTTGTGACACACTGCATCAAATCCGCAAGCGTGCCGCCTGCTTCAACAGCCACCCCTCCTGAAGACCTGCTGGCTTCCCAGACTACTGGTTAGCTCCTGAGGTCTCTGAGTGTGTGTTTTCCTCATATGCCCTGTACAGATCACCCCTCTGTCTTCTAGAGCACCGCTGAGTTAAAGCTACCTGAAGCCTCACTAGTAACTGTGGGTAAGGGGTGGAAAATGATGTGGGACATTGGGCTTGAAGGGTTGTGGTCAAGGGCTGGAAGTGCAAATGGTGGTTGATTGCTCCTAGTGCTCCTCAGGGGTCAATGCTGACACTGATACTATTGAACATCTTCTGTTGTACTCAGTAATGGGATAGGATGAATCCTATGTGGGTTCATAGATGAAATCAGTGGGGAGGGGAGCAGTTCACACTGACAGGGACAGCTGTCATTCAGAGTAACCTGGACAGGGTGAAGGAAGTTCAGTAAAGGCAAACACAACATACTCTGTCTGGGATGGTATCCGTGCAGCACTACAGACTGCAGGTGACTGTCAAGAAAACAGGTGCGCGGAAAAGGACATGGAGGGTCCTGGAGAACAACAACTTGAACGAGAGCCAGCAGTGTGCCCTTGCACCTGTGAAGGCCAACTGTGTGCTGGGCTGTCCTAGCAAGAACATAGCTACCAGCTCGAGAGGAAGGATTATTACTTTCCATCCAGCAGTTCAGAGACCATCCTTGGACAACTGTATCCAAGACTAATCTCCTCAGTACAAACAAGATGCTGACAACATGAAGCAAGTCAAGCTATGTCCTTTTCCACATGTCTTTAAGCTTTTCCTCTAGTTAAATTTTTTTAAAGCCTGCCAGGAGACATGCTTTTCCCTCTTTGTGTCTGATGTACCATGTATTCTGCCAAGCAATCCTAATTTCTAAAAGAAGGTTCCAAAGTGATAGAAGTGAGGGGTCTGAGATGCCTGGGTGCTGCATCCCTCCACTCTGACCTTGTGGCACAAAGATAGAGTGACTGCACCTGGATCACAAGGTTGGGTGTCTGAATCACACCGGGGCCAGGATTGGGACAGTGCTGCGGGCAGGTGCCTTGTCTGTGCTTTCCATGGGCTCACCAATGTTGCACGCAGAACTTTGCAAGGCACTGACAAAAAGCAACAACACCAATGTGAGTTTCAAACGTGGTTGGGGAACAGAACACACAATTTGCCAGGACAGCCTGAGAGTTGTCGTGTGGACCCCAGCTCTGCCCCTTTCAGAGTGCCCAGATCTGCCATGAGGTCTGGACAAACTCTTTCCTTCCTGCAAAGCAAGAGGATACCCCAGCAGTTTTGTCCCGTAGAAGGTCTGGGTATACAGATGACAGCTAGGAGAAGGAAGGCCCTCACATAGGAAGCAGGAGGAACCTCCTTAGGCTAAAAGTGTCGAGCCAGGCAGGAGTCGAACCTGCAATCTCCTGATCCGTAGTCAGGCGCGTTATCCATTGCGCCACTGGCCCCAGCCCTGTGCTGGTCTGATGGCCCTGACAGACTGCCTGTGTCCTTCATTCTGTAGAACATCCTTTGCGCCCACCACAAAGACACCAAAGAACATTCAATGCAATACCCAGCAGTGAGGAACATCAGCTGGGCTGCCAAATGCTGACAACGACCCCCTTGGTCCCCTGGTCCAGCCATTTTGCTTTACCTTGTGATTCAGCTCAGGTCTCTGTGACACTTCTGGGAGATCCCATCAGAGATCAAATCATAGTCAAGACAAATGATATGCCTTGGTGTCCTCTTGACCACTGAGGAAGTCATCTCTTCAAATAAACCTACCACATCAGACAACAGTGGCCTGCCCTTGGTGAATCCATGGTTGCTGTTTCCACTCATCATCACATCCGTCCTTCATCTGGGCATGGCCTTCAGGACTATTCCTTCCATACTCTCCATCCGGGCTCTGAGGTGAGGCTGATTAGACTAGAGGTCCCAGACCATCCTTCTTAAGATTCTTGAAAAACCTCTCATGTTGTTTGTTAGAAATCTCTCCATACTGCCACAATCCTTCATTGGGTAATTGCCCTTGATCCCCTCCTTATGTCCCCTGGACTGACTGTACCACCTCGTGTTACCTTCCCAGGCAAATATTGTCTGAGAGTAAGCCCAGGTCCCCCAGGAGTGACCGAGCCTGCAGTTATGAAGCTTCTTGCACTTTTCTGAGGAAGACCCCACTTCCTTCAGCTTCTTGATGATGCAAACGGTGGCAGACGCCCACCACACCACCTGCCTTCTGTTTTGATCATGATCCAAAACCTCCAACCGGCACAGCGGCTTGCTGAAAGGGAAGCTCTGGGCATCATGTTTCCCCCATAGCCCATTCCTGTGGTTCCCCCCTATAGTTGGCCAATGCCTTGCAGACCCCTGCCCCTCACGCAGACCAGCACCCCACATAAAGCAGAAGCAATACAGAACGTGGCCTGTGGAGTCCCAAAGCTGACCCCGGTGTGATTCAAGAACACAACCTTCTGATCTGAAGCTGGACACACTGCTCTTGTGCCATAAGGTCCATCTAGAGGGATGCTACTCCCCGACAGAGACCCTGGCCTGGGTGATGGGGATGTTATCTCTGCAGTGATCACCCAAGGGGTGTCCAGGTAATCCCAAGAGAAGGTCTGTGGGAGGTAGAGAAGACAGGGCCACCCCTTGAGCGGAGGGTGGCCAAGTCTTGCCCACAGTGCAGTGACCCTGCTGGAGGGTGAAAGCCCAGGGAGGGATGGGGCAAAGGTGCAGAGTGTACAGCATGGGTTCAGGATATGTGGGGGCACGTGAACTCAAAGCACACTCCATCCTTCTGCTGGGAGGAAGGTGACCGCAGCCAGGCCGTCCGAAAGGCATGAGGGTCCATCCTGCTACAGGGCTTGAAGTGGGTGCTGTGCATCTCTGCCAAGTGAATGGAGCCTCTCTCCCCAGCGAGCTGGTAGCCACCAGCCCTCCTGCCCCTCTGGAGACACCATGCTCAGGAGCTTCTTTCTCCTGGGAGAGGCCCTGCATAGCTGCTCTGGGCAGTGGTCATGTTTAGGCCTTCCTCCTCTGAAGCATCTCATTTAGAACTCTCCTTGCAGGCTTAGCAAGGCAACTGGCAAGGATGCGCCCACTTCTTTGTCAGATGAATCAGAATTCCCCTTCCTTCCAAGAACTGTCCGGTGGCCATAAAGTCTGGGATAGCATTTGTTTGTGGTGTCCCCCAGCCCTGACCTCGTGGCGCAATGGTAGCGCGTCTGACTCCAGATCAGAAGGCTGTGTGTTCAAATCACACCGAGGTCAAGATATCTCACCTCCATGAGATAGCACTGTTGGCATCCTATGGACAACTTGTTTTTGCCCTTCCACTCTGTACCCCACAGCCCTGATCAAGATCAATGAACCATGACAGAGAGGTCTTTCGTTGCTGGACCAGTGTTGGAAAGCATCTGGATAGCTTCAGCCTTCCCTTGTCCCACATCTACAAGGGAGACAGTATTAATGGACATACCAGCTGTGGCAACACAGTCTGCATACCACTTCCCCCACCACAAGGGCAAATGCATCCAACTCCAGATGAGGACTCCTACAAAAAGCCCATCCTGCAGTCTTTTGGTACGAGAATCAGGCACTTGGCAAGAAGAAAAGTCCCACAGTTCTGCAACCTGCACACAGAGGATGATGTTAATCCAAAAGTCCATGAGAACAACACAAGTGTGGGACTCACCTAACAAGGCAGCTGTGAGCTCGCACCTCCAACAAACTTAGACATGTTCCTAATGTTTAGACAACAGCTGAATAGTGGTATCTGAACATAGTACTACATTAACATCTTCAGAAGTTCACGTAGCAATTCAAATGTTACTTAGCCAGTGAGGAAGATCAACTAAGGGTATCTGGTAGATGGAGTGTCTCAAAAAGGTAGTTTCCATGGATTTATGAGTGGTCTGGTTACACACGGGCTTTGGCAATGCTGCTGGCCTAAAAGTGCAGGGAGATCAATCTACCTGCACACAGATTGTCCTCTCTGATCACCCAGCCCTAGAAGACCCCATTTCTGCCCATAGCTTTCCTGGCACCATCCACAAGCGTCTTGGGGGATGGAGACAGAGGAGAAAATAGACAGCCCCTGGGCTCAGACCTTCCCACAGCTGAGTATCACAGCTTCAGAGAGCCCTGGGGATGCCCTAAGCCTGACGTTGCCTGGGAGTCACAGCCACAAACAGAAGGCAGAAGAATCTGATGAACGAAGGAGGGCAAGGTGCGTCAGGGTGCTTCCACTGTTCCTAACCCTGTACCAAAAAAATAAGTGTAGGTCCTTCCATAACTCCATTCTGACTTGTCTGATGAGCACAGACCTAAGGGCCTATGTCCCATGTCCCAAAACTCCTGGTGTGCCAACGGGCAGAGGATTTCCATGGTTGATGTCCTCCAGATGTCACTACCTCACTGTTGTTTAATGTTCTTTGCTCTTCCACAAACAAATAAGCAAGGGGAGCACTCAAAGGCAGGGGAGATGTCTCCTAACTGTGGGCCAAACGCACATAGCTGTGACATGGGGAAAACATTTCAGCTGGAATCTGTACATGCCAAACCCTGTACGTGCTGAGTGCATTCACTCAGCTGTGATCACTGCTGAACCAGGGGCAAGATTTATACCACCGCTCTGCCTCTGTAATGTGATTTTCTGTCCCTTTAACTTCTCTGAATGGAAAGAAACTCAGGTGTTTTCTTTTGCAGCTCTTCCTCAGCTTTAGAAAGAAAACGCTATAGTACAGGTTGCTAGATGGTTTTGCTGGGAGTGCTAGCACACTCTTGGAAGAATATTATCTGGTAAGAAGTATTATTCCAGTAAGAAGTATTATTCTAGTATACTTCTGGTTAGAAGTATTGTTTTCACTGCAGCCAGTGGGAACAGTTTTTGCATTTCATAAAAAATGCACAGATTTACAATTATTCTCATTCTTCAATGAGCTGAACTTTTAAGAGTTTTTAAAGTCCTTTTTTTTTTTAAAGCAGGAGTGTCTTGAGTCATAATATAGGCAAGAGCTGGCTGCTGCTGGGGTTTAGTCAATAGGTTAGTTTACCAGGCAGTAGAATTTGATATCTCCCATGCAAAGGAATTTGTCATAGGTTACTTAATAACCAAATTATTTAATAATCTTGAAGGTCTTTGAATTTTTCTAGTTATAACACTCTACCTTGCATAAACAAGAACATTTTTGAGGCCATATAAGATAGGGAAGTGTGAGAGAGAAAGGCTTAATAACATTCCATTAAAATTGTAAATCCTTGTAAGAAATGTTGCTTCAGAAATATTATTTTCCAATGAAAACCCAGTTCTCATAAAATTATGATCAGTCCTGTTGAGGTCCATTGTACAAAACAGTTTACTTTGAATATTGACATACAATGAGCATGACCAGAGGAGGACATGAAGCCTGTGAGCACAAGCTCAACCTTCTTTAGCTGGGACCCCTGCTCACAGCACTAAATTGAGTCCAGCTCTGGATTTTCTGTGTCTGTTGAAAATAATTACAGATACTTAAAATATATTGTCAGGCAGCGAGAATTTTTTCTGGCTGTAAAAGCACCTGTGCCGCTCCTGTGTCACCAGGCTATGCTCACTTCTAGCATGATTCCATGACTGCACTGGAAGCTGAAGATTCATTTTCATTTCCCTCCACCCAGTTGACTCAAGTCTCAGTGTCTAAGTTGAGGACAAGGTCACATCTCCCTGTTAGTGATCAAGGCAAGGTGATTTTTGTTCTGCAGGACCTTTTTTAAGGATAAAGATCCTCCTGCTTCTGGAGGGAGGCTAACTCATAGGCATCGGTGGCAATAACAAGGTCTTTAATCTCTTTTTCCCTCACTTGATGAATCATTGATGAAGTGGCTGCTGGAGAAGTGATGGAGTCCATTAAGATTGAAATCCCAAGCTTCAGTTCTCTTGTTTTCTCCGATCAGGTCTGTCCCTGGAGGCTCTCATCCCTATCCCTATTTACATCTAAGACTTACTCCTGCCTTAGTACAGGGCAGGATGGAGGTGCTGGGGCTTTGACTGCCGGTCATCTATGGGTGCCCCAGTCTTCAAGGTGTGGATGAATTTTCTTAAATATCTTCAGTGATGACATAGAAAAAGAAGGAAAGAGTGAAATCTCCAGGTCTGCAATTTTTATTTCAGATATTTAAAAGCTATGCCAGTTGCAAGGAATTTTATAAAATGGAGTGAGTGGGAAAATAGATGATAGAAATTCTTCAGTATTCCACATCTAGGGGAAAATAACNTCTTCAGCGATGACATAGAAAAAGAAGGAAAGAGTGAAATCTCCAGGTCTGCAATTTTTATTTCAGATATTTAAAAGCTATGCCAGTTGCAAGGAATTTTATAAAATGGAGTGAGTGGGAAAATAGATGATAGAAATTCTTCAGTATTCCACATCTAGGGGAAAATAACTCAGACTGTCACACGGGACCGGCATTTACAACCCAAAAAAGACATTTCGAC
The DNA here is from genome assembly GCA_013398225.1 of Steatornis caripensis. Lineage (NCBI taxonomy): Eukaryota > Metazoa > Chordata > Aves > Caprimulgiformes > Steatornithidae > Steatornis > Steatornis caripensis. The sequence continues at coordinate 89,966 of VZSC01007715.1, forward strand.
ATCTGCAGAGAGCTAACTTGTTGACCTTGCTGCCATGGGAGGCTGTAAAGGCAGACGGTACCAGCAAGGTCAAAAATATCTAAACATAGATGATCCAATAGGGCATCACTCTGTTCTTATGTTATAACGTGAGGTCAAGATTGCCTCAGCAGAGAGTTGTTGGGGATTATTTCTTTCCCAATATATTTTTTTCTGATACCACGTGGCTGATATCAGGAGGCAGAAGGGCTTTCAGATAATACACTGATACCTTTAAGATTAGGCTGTAAACCAGCTGTGGTATGAGATGGATTATTAGCCCAGATAGCCACAAGAAATATTTCTTTGAAATGATTTCAGGACAAAAAAAGAATAAAAAGTACTCAAAGCAATTTCTCGTATCTTCTTCTGTTGCAATCCCCAAACCTGAAAACACACACAGACATACATTCACCTATGGTTGCACCTTTCTCTCAGATGTCTTTTTTTAGTCAAAACTGTCTAACTAATAGTATTGTCTGCTCTATCGCAGTTGATTGAGTTTTCAAAGCTCCAGAAGTGTGCCAGACATTTTTCATGCCTTATGTTTGCAATGAAGAAGTCGTGGTATGAATTTCCTCTGAGAAAGTAAGTGGCTAAGTGGAGCTGGAGCTTATGGCCCTGCTGAGCACATCATTCCCCTCCTCCCAAGGTTGATAGAGGAATAATATCAAAGAATCCTTTTCCTTACAGTATCTCAGATGTATTGGCATCCACTGGAACAACACAGCATTGTCACCATTCATACTTTCTTACAATACCCCTGGGAAGGAGGGGAGAGAAAATCTTCTCCTGGTTTTACCAACATGGAGGTGGAAGGACTTTCTTGGGAACAGATTGTTGAAGCAAGGAATCAAACTTGTGTCTTCAGAGGCTCTGCTTGTGGCTCACCATGCCAGCCCTGAATGGTTCTGCCATGACCAATCTTCTGTGACGTCTTAGGAAAGTCATCTGATATGAAATTTAGGTTGTGCAGAGTCATTCCACATATACTCCAGGGTACTGCCTCTTACAGCAGTCCAGATGTCCACAGAACAGATTAAGAAAAAGACAGACAGAGACTCATATTTTCCTTGATAGCCTCTCTGAGCTTCCCACTGACACGTATTTCCAGAAATAGGATGGGTTTGTGTGTTTATCACCCTTCCAGAGTGTTTTCCTGGGAATTTGCCTGATGATTTCCAAATATACAAACTGTCCGAAAGAGGATTGTAAGCAATTTTTCTCATTGATCAGGAGAGACAAGGACACACAGATGATGGAGCCAGAGTAGCTCAGACACCACTTCTATTGCTGTCCCAAATAAATTAAATTTGCTGTAAGCATCAATTAGTTGTACAATTGCCCAGCAAGGTAAGGTCAGCTGCCTGGATGATGTGCAATATCTTAACAAGACTCAGCAGATTCCTGGCTGCTCTCCCCTCCTCTGCCTGCTTCTCTGTGTGCCTCAATTTCCCTTTCCAGTTGGTGACTTCCCACTAGGGAAGGGCTTGTCCAAGTACCAGATGGGGTACAACAAAGACTACCAAATTCCAGTGCAAAGGAAATCATGATTAACAAGGGATGGAGAGCTGTCTATAAAAATCTCACTGTTCCAGCACACTGTACATTTAATTTCACATTTACATCAGGAAAAACGGCAAAATCCACTGTTTATCCATTTCCCCAGCAGGCTGTAGTCTGTACCTTTCACAGCTGAAGAAAGGCAGGGGGAAAGCTGTGCAGATACAGCATATCTGGGTAACATGAATTCCCCCATCTGAAAGAGCTGGGATACCTGGCAGACCTTCTCACCTTGCTATTATCACTACACTTCCCATGGGACCCTGATCTCATGGCCATGCTATTCTCTCAGCACACATTTTTCACAAGGTTTGTACCAGTGAAAGATAAACAACTGCTTCTTGGTCTCTTGTGCATGGAAAACAAAACAAATTTTCTTCCCTTTGTATGAAATTTTTTCTGGGATTTTGTCACTTATGTAAGAACAGGAGCTGTAGGCCAAATGGGATTTGGTTCCATGTCTTGCTTGCTTCCTAACTTGCTAACTTGCTTGCTTTCTTTGTTCCTTTATGCTTTTTTATGCTTTTTTAGGCTTTTGACACTGTCTCCCACAACATTCTCATAGGAAAGCTCAGGAAGAGTGGCTTAGATGAGCGCACAGTGAGGTGGGTCAAAAACTGGCTGAATGGCAGAGCGCAGAGGGTTGTGATCAGTGGTGTGGATCTTGTTGGAGGCCTGTGACCAGCGGTGTTCCCCAGGGGTCAGTGCTGGGTCCAGTCCTGTTCAATG
>VZSC01007715.1:92850-137059 GCA_013398225.1 Steatornis caripensis
ATTCAAAACCTGCCTGGATGCATTCCTGTGCCACCTGCTCTAGGCTAACCTGCTTTAGCAGGGGGGTTGGACTGGATGATCTCTAGAGGTCCCTTCCAACCCCTACCATTCTATGATTCTGTGATTCTGAGATTTTAAATCATATTCCTGTTCTTGCAACTACATCACTAGACAAGGCCTACATCTTGGTGAAACGGCTGATCAAATAAAGAACTGTCGTAATCCAAAGGTCCAATTAGTTGGTAGAGGAAAAGCCAGAGATTTCACTTAATTGTGGTGTGTTTGCAATGGCTTTGGTTCAAACAGTATCCTAGTGTAACTGATGAGTGTTTTGGGGCAGGAGGAGTGAGTGGAGGGGAAGGAGAGAGGGAAAGTCTCTATCTACCCTGTCCTGTGAGAACATCCATGGCGAAATTCTCTGGGGCAGTATCATGTTGATGTTGGGAAGTAAACCAGTGCAAGGGCAGAGATACAGGACCATAGCTCTATAATACCAGCTAACCTGGGCGCAGTAAGGGCCCAGGCCAACTAGCACTGACCCAAACTATTCCTGGGCACAGCTGGGGCTTGGAATGAGCCAGGAACCATTCCCAATAGATAGTTTTAATTCAATAGCTTTGTTCTGTAGGGTAAAAGACTTTAACAGTATGGATGTGGCCAGTCATCCTAGTTGCCTTAGGAACGGTCCCTGTCATGTTTAGTCGCATCGTTGACACGACCCTCATTCCCGTCCTTCCTCTGGCAACCTCCTTCTACGTACTGTTGGACTGGCTCCACTGTCACCCATCACAAGACTCCATCAGCACACAGGAAGGTATGCCAAAATAACTTCTAGCATANTTAGGAATGGTCCCTGTCATGTTTAGTTGCATCGTTGACACGACCCTCATTCCCGTCCTTCCTCTGGCAACCTCCTTCTACGTACTGTTGGACTGGCTCCACTGTCACCCATCACAAGACTCCATCAGCACACAGGAAGGTATGCCAAAATAACTTCTAGCATACCAAAATTTCCCTGTTCATCATCTATCTTTCTGCCCTAACCCAATGGAAGGATTCAGACAGAAAAGAAAACCCAGATTTTAAGGCTAAATATGTACTTATTCACAATCATCTTCAGATAGTATGGGCAGCCCAGAAGACTCTGCCTTGCAGGTCCTACCTAAAGAGGAGTCATCCACAGGGCTTGCGTGTGAAGAGGTGACACATTTTCGCACTACTAAGGAGTTAGGCTTTTTGCTATATTTTTATAGTTCCTTACCAAGGCTAAACCTTTACACAAGTTCTTTGCACAAATACCCACAAAACCATACACACTGTCCCTCTGAAGGGCTGGAGATGAGGGTGAAGGGTGGATGAAACTGTATTTTACACCCCTAGCAAAGATGTGGGCGTGAAAACTGTACAGAGGGCTCTGGAGAAAGGCAGCCTGTAACGCTGCTAGCAAATCTTGCCCTTTCCAAAGGTCATTTGCCTGGCAGTGCCTGGCTCATTACCCAGGAGGAATCCCATCCTAGGAGAGGGGGGTTGAGGTGCTGCTGTTAAAGGCATGGTTTCCCAGCAAAGTCATGCACAGTGGAGCAGGAGTTATTAGCCGTGGGTGGTTCTGTGGAGACCTTCATGCAGGAAGCTGGAAGTGACCCTCTTAGCTGCTATGGAGTTGGGTCACTGCAAACGGCCTTGAGCATTGTTAACTTCAGCAGATGAAAATCAGATTGGCTTATGCTGTATAGGTGTGTCTGTGAACAAGGGAGTTCAAAAACTAACAACTCATTGGCTTCATTTTGCTTTTGAGGGACCTGGCCTCCGCAGATGCTGCAGTATCAGTCCTGCTCTCAGCTAAGGTTGGACCAAGCCTGATCTCCCAGCTAAGGTCCTGTCTCTGACCTCTAAGAAATTACATAGTCATATATTGAGGTGTTTTCAACCCACAAAGGGCACAGATCCAGCAAGAAAATTAACTGAAACTTGTCTTAAGCTGGAAATTGGGAAGCAAAGATTTTGGTGATGAAATCACAAGGAAAGAGCTCTTGGTGGCCAGCCAGGCGCTGCCCCTTCTCTTCCCATCCCTGGCAGACATAGCCCACTGGATGGTAGAAAGCAAATACTGCACACACCTCCAGCCCTTGTGTGCGTTACACAATGCACTGATTAGTTCATTGGAAATCGATTACGTACTTGATTATGTCATGGTTTACATAACTGTGTTTTACCTGTAATATTGACCTCAGAAGATGCGAGCTGCTTTCCAGAGGGCTAGAAATGAAGTAACTAAGTACACTGAAGTAATTAGGTATTTATTATAAGGGAGTCTTCCAGGTGGTTTGTTTTCTTTGTTCTTTAAATCTTTATATTTCAAGTCATCTCTTATACCTCCATGGACATATTTTGTTCGTTATTTAGTGATACAATTTCTTTTACTGTTATCCTTCTCCGTGTGTCATCTGTCTGAGCAGAGATCTGCAATGGTTGACTTCCAACGTGGGATTTAGATGTCACTCACAAGCACCTGACCACTGTGATTTGCTTTGGTGACAGTGGCACTCAAGCAGAGACAGGCACGGTGAGGAAACTCTGGGCAACTCCAAACTTTAATCAGGACATCAGTATGTGTAGAAGATAGTTGTCTTAATCCCAAATTGTTTATAACACAGGAAAGATTGCTAGCATCAGGACAAAGAGGTGTCCAAGACAGCTGAGCTATGGGTGGAGGGAAGGGAGACAGTTGCTCAAGCACCTTGTTAAAGGCTGATGTGTAATTGGTGCAAAACCGGACAAATATGAATACTTGTAATATGATTAGTTGCAAATACAGACTGGAAAGCTATGCCTCTGAACTACTAACAGTGCTTTTCTTTAGATCCTGAGGTCCTATGGCATAATGTGACCATGCCCATGTTGTGCAACTCTCTTGGCCCCCAGAACAAGGTTACCACATCAGACTGCCTACTAGAATAGTTCCTAGCCAGGACTAATCATTGAAACAGCTCAGAAATTTTTGACAGAGAGCTAGTAGAGGCTAAAACTACCAGGGCTGCTCTAATAATTTAATATTACAGATGATCAAGTTTCAGTGATCATGTCCTGGTACTTTCTAATCCATTTGTATAGACACAGAAAAGTCAGCTGAATCAGTGTTCAGATTCTACTAACCATATTAGCTACAACTTGACAAGTTATAATGAGATTTTGTATGTAACAGACACAACGCACTTGTCTATTACACACGAATACAAGCATGCATATGCAGGTGAAAGCCAATGCACACTGACCTGTCTNTTATGAGTGATACACCTATGTGTCAAGAGACATCAGATGCGATGGAGAAGTAGGCTGGGTGCCAGCTTCACCTGTAGCTATCCAGGCAGAGGTGCAAAGAGCGCATGCCTCTTGCCACCGGCTATCTGTGTTCAGCTATGGGAGGGAAACATCCCGTTACTTACACTGCGAAGGGATCTGTACGTTTGATTGACATTGATTTCCCACATAGAAAACTGTAAAAGAAAACTAGCTAGCTACAAAAGCAGGAAAAACCACATGAGTTTTCATAAACTGCCCTGTGTGTACATGGTGATGATGGTAAACTGAATGTTTGATTTCAGTGGGTGTTCTTCTGTCTTGTTTGTTAAGTCTTGGAAGCCTCAGACAAAGAGCACAAGTGAAGAACATATTAACACAATTAATTAACTTACTGGTGGCTAATGGAAGATGAAGCACCGCAAACATAAATCACTCTGCATGTATTGTGCCATGGATTTGTGCCACAGTTAGGAAAGCCAGGACAATACTGAGGTATGTGCTAACATGAACTTGATTTTAATGGGACGTAAACATATGTTTTCCTAAATAATCATGTGTCTATGCAGTTTTAAAGGCATACTTATACTTAAAATGCCAAAATTAAGTCCCACAGTGTCCAAATACATGTACCTCATTATAAATAACCATTCTCAAAAGTATAATAGTTCCTAGACTCTAAAACCACATTTTATTAACCATTGGCTGTTAAGTTGTGCTTAAGAGAACATCTTTGCGAAAATGTTGAGGCAAAAAGCAATCATCACCATACATGGTACTCATTATGAACCATTATGGGAGGTGGTTTGTCAAACAAGAAGCGAAGAAGAGACGAAAAACCTCTGCCTTGCAGAAGACCGAGAAATCTACTCACTCGCAGCATGCTCCTTTATCAGGATGAGGTGATGTTTGCAAGGCCTGGCCCCACTCAACATTTCAGATTTTCCTTGCAATATCAACTTTGCAAAGCTGTGCTGCCAGAGCAAAATTCAGTAACATTGCATTGCAAGCATCAAAACGTAAACACCTATTCATACCTTATAGATTTGCAAAATTGCCTATTTGTAAATGGGGAGACATAAAGGGAGCACCATCCTGAGATATCACATCCTTCACGACCTTCCAGAGATCTGCTGACCCACCAAGTCCTTTTGCACTCAACTGTTGGAGCACAGGTAAGGGAGCTTCTACTATTACAAGCTGCACATCTCTCTGATCTCAAAGGCTAAATTAAATGTCTTTTGAGTGATATGTGTGTCTTCTCTCCGTCTCATTTGCTACCAATATTCTCATGGAATTATTTATGTCTCATTTGCATTGCAATATTCCTGCATAAGGTTTTGAGTAAAGTTCCCCCAACACTTACTTGTTTAGAACGCTTGATTTCTCTGGGATACGTAACTACAACTCCTTGAGTTCCCAGCTCATGTCTGGAAGTTAATGTTCAACAGAGATCTCCAGGACTCCTTCGTGGCTGTGACTACCACAGGACACAGCTCCATGCACACACTGTCATGCTCCAGCCTCAGGTCACTGTCATGCTGCACAAGTTGCTCTGCTCCTCAGGTGTTTTATACAAGGTTGGCCAGGTTTTAAGCAAACAGCTTGCACCTGTTTTTGTTTTTACTAGGAGCCAAAGTCATGGAATTTTCCTGTTGCTCTGAATGACATTTTTAGGCTGTCTGTGCTAGCCTGGCTTAAAATGTTGCTCACTTTCCTAGAGGGCTGCTTTCCTTCTGCAAGAAATAAGGTTGTGCAGCAAAATCTATGAACACTCTGGCAATTTGCATCACTGAAATTTAAAAATTTTGACTCTGATAATAGATTTATTCTTTTCCACAGGTAGGATACGGTATAGCCCCGAAAGCAAGCAGAGCTTGTTCAAATACCACATGTGAAAGTCTTCCTTGGTGCCACATTCTGATTTTATTTGGGGAAAACATGACTCCTTCATAACGTGAACTTCTTTAGGGAGCAATGAGCGCTCAAAAAACACACTTCCATTTGCAAAACATCACAACACCGTTGTCCTGTCTATGTGAAAGATGGGTGGGGGGAATTCACATTTCAATGGGTCTTCATAAAAACAAAAGGTTGTTTCCTGGTTTCTTCACGTTCATGTTGCAGGTCAGGCATCTGTCTTTCTGTCGGGGTGTCCCGCTGACAACTCACTGAAAGAGAAAAAGGAGTGACAAATCAGCTCTCCTCTCCATTAGAAATGGGGAAAGCTGGAGATTTACTGGCAAATAAAGAGACAATTTCCAAGGCAAGCGTACAAAAAAAGACATTCTGGAGTGCTTGGCATTTGCTGATTTATTAGATTTTACGGGTGGAAGAGGGAAATCAGTGTTTATCTTACTGTTATTCGTTGCATAAACACTTCAGTAACTCACCTTGTCGCTACTTTCTCAGGTGCTTAAGCTTACTCGTTAGTATGTAGATTAAACATAAACATCGGTAATGTTTTCATCCTAGGGATAATTCTTACGACAAAAAAAACATTAACTCTGACTTAAATATAATAAATGAGGTAATAAGGAAGCAAACTGCTGGACCAGAATGCCAAAGCTAGGAAGTGCAGAAATGCCTGGGCTTTGACAGAGATTAACCTGTTTATTATGTGTGACGGTATTTGGGCAAAGGGAGGATTCCCATGGGTGCAAAGCTGTTGCAGTCATTTGACATCTACAAGCCCAGGATTTTGTGAAGAAGACCCTTCAGTGCTTTGACCCCCTAATCAAACATTTACAGAAAATTTAAGAGAATTTACGGCCATGGGCATCATGCTCTGAAGTGAAGCCCAAGAAGATGTTGCACTTTGAGGTACTACGTCTGCCTAGATTCTTATGGAATCAGCCTGTTCTCCCAACCTTTTGGGGCAATATGAGGGGAAACAAAATGGGACACCAAAAATTGGTAAAAAATGCAAAGCACTTAAGGTGGCATATAAGTAACAAACGAGGGAGAGAGCTTTGTTTCAGCCCTCTGCAGTGGGTGAGGATGTCCTGAAACCTGTTTAAAAAGTGATAAAGCAAAATTGCATCATCTCAAATCTTTCCCAGTGCTTTCCTCTGCCTTTGACATCATCCGTCTGGTGACAGAGATGGGGAGATGGAGACAAAACGTTATGTGACTTGGCAGTGATTGACGGATCCAGGGTCAACACTGGGACTAAACACAAAGAGTGGCTGACTCCCAAGGCCCTTGCCAGAGCCATGCCAGCACCTATGTTGGAAGCAGGTCTGCAAAAGCCATGCAGACTGACGCAGCTCAGTGGGGCTTGGCTGATGGTCACATTATATAACTGACATAGTCACTGGAAATTCACCTTTGGGGATTGCGACATGTTCTCTGCGCATTTCATTACAACCTGCGATAAAGGGGATAACCAGTCTGCTTTCCAGAAGGTTGGTTGCAATTATTTATTGACAAAGCACTCAGCCGTCAAACTTGCACAATCCTGTGGGCCCTATAAATACCACGTGCCTTTCCAAGCCTCTTCCTCAAACTTCATCCTCCATTGGACTTCCAGGCACTTTGCAGGAGCACACGATCCGCAAACGACCAGCAGCCATGAGGATCCTCTACCTGCTCTTTGCTATTGTCTTCCTCTTCTTCCAGGCTGCTCCAGGTGAGAAGCAAAGTAAATGCTACAAAGACTTAGAGGGCTTGTAAGCAGAAGTATGTGCATGGGAGGAAAAAAGTAATTGTCAACTGACAGGCAAAATCCGATGCTGTCGGGATGGTGCTGTGCAGTGGATGGGACCAAGAACATCTGTGCTCATGATGGCTGTCTTCCTAAAAGTGCAACACATAATGTATTGCATATTTATCCATCATAATTTTATGTTGAAAACTGATATTTTAACATCTTCCCTTTCCCACAGGTTCTGCAGATCCTATTTTTGCTGACACCGCAGAATGCAAGAGCCAGGGAAATTTCTGCCGTCTTGGGACATGCCCACCCACCTTCAGTGCCTCGGGGTCGTGCCACGGGGGGCTGCTGACATGCTGTTCAAAGTAAGTGCTGCAGGGCTGAAGGGCATCTGAGGACATTTTTGTCCTGCCATTTTATCTCCTGTTTCTTTGAATAATATGCACAACTCTGTGGGGCTTGCAGGGCAGCCATTTGTGAGAAAGTCCAGATGGAGGATGAACATTGATACAGCATAGATGTGTGTTTAAGGAGACAATTCATTTTGATGGAAGTTATGTATGAGAGTAAAAGTTCAGGAGGGTCAAAATTTCCTCGAATTCGGTATTTTTCAATTTATTTTAAATTTTGATGGGCAAAAATGAGATTTTTTTTCAAGAAAGTATTAGGAAAATATTTCAAAGTATTTTCACCATGAGGGAAACAATGTATCCTCCCTCTGTTGTTTTCATTTCCAAAATAACCTAGGAAATTGAATTTTAAAGGGGGAAAAATGTTCACAGAACTCTGCTTCTCATTCTCTTCCCATCTCTCCTTCCTCCCACCACTATACAGCTCTTAGAAAAGTGAAGAAGAGTGGATTTGTTAGTGACTGGAGACAACTGAGTGTGCATTTCACTTTTGACTTTGGAGACCACTTTCTAATGATGTCTGAAGTTTCCCTTGTAGCAAGATTTTTTCTTTCCTTAAGGTTTTGAACATGCTTTTGGGGAATGAACTTCAGCTTAGGATAAAAAATATTCCTCAGGCATTTAGTTCTTACAATAGTTTTGTTCCACTGATGGCTACATGATGATCATTGCCAGCTGCAGTGACTATCATCGCATACACTGAACTCAGTGGCAAATTAGGAGAAGTTCCTGTATCTTTTGATGGAAAAGATGGGTGTGATGACGTAACTCATCCCAGCAAGACATGTTCAGGCAGATGGTCAGCCATTGATGTGCCTGGACAGAACCTGGTTCAAAATAAAGGGAGAGCTCAGATCCATATTTTCTGAATTTTCCAGAACTCCTTATTCTGTTATTTATAGAATTGCCAGGGTTTAAAGGTACCCAGAAACTGAAGAAGGTGTGATGAGATGGCTCTAGGGAAGAAGTTTCATAGCATTTGTTCGGCACACGGGGATTCTCATTTAGACAGTGGTTCCAAGAAACCCAAGTCATACCCATGATAGGAAATGTTTGTTGTCAGAGGATCAAGATGTTAAGGGAGCATCCACTTAGGCACTCAGGAAAGCAAATGGTACAGAAGCAACCTACTGTTAGATGATTTTACAAAGAAATTATGTGATCCCTCAGTCTCTGTGAAGGATCCTTCTCTTTAGCAAGCAATTTCTACTGAGAGCAAATAGACTGGTAGGAGTAGATGGCAGATATCCAATATCGAATTTCTGTAAAAACATTTGTTAGGCCTGATCAAAGGAGAATTGGGGCTGGGAAAGGAACAAGACCTCATGAGTTTGTTTCTGGATATAATTTTTCTGCAGAAATACTCCTTGTCAGAAGCATGTACCCATACGTGACACTGACGGATGCTAATGTTCAGGACTAAAACTCTTCCTATCGAGCTGTTAGATTTTCAACTGGGTTGATCAATACAGCAGTAGAAATTGAAATCAATGGGGTTTTCTGGGGTATAATATAAATATTTTTCTAGCTCAGGATTCAACCTGCTGAGTTGCTTGAAAAGAAATCTTTGAAAATGGACACAAAGAGTTTGATTCAGTAAGCTACGCTGAGATGTTTGTTTGTCATTTGAGATGTTTGTTTGTCATTTGGGGTGCCTTGGAGTATTTAAACCATATATACGCGTCTGACTGAGATAGCTCATGACCTATGGGAAAACACTGCTTTTCAGAAAAGATGGCTGGAGGCCAAGCAGATACCTCAGAGCTCTTCAAATGGCACTAGATTTGTGTGATTCAGTAACTAAATCAAATCCTCAGTCTTTACTTTGGGGTGAGCTGAATCAAAATTTCAATACTAGTGGTAATGTAACTAGTTTGCCAGTGACCATAGCTCTGGTGGACTGGACGTCTGCAGACCAAGACACCCAGCACACATGGGACACTTCCATGGAGGCATCTAAACGCAGGTTTTTAAACCTGCAGGCTGAACCCATTCTGTATGTTTATTCTGAAGGGTGGTTAGCAGGTATTGAGACGTTTAGAGACTGAGTTGAGATTACACTTTAGCAAAATAACAAGACCCTTTGTATCCTTACAGGATTTCAGCAGAGTAAGAAGGGAAGGATTTCCTGGGACAGTGCCCTTGTACCAGCAACATTGCTACTGCCTTGAGGAGGTGATTTTGATGGATTCCTCCTCTAACTAAACCCTCCTGCAAATGAGCATTAAGAAGCTTTCAGAGGGCACATCCTGTTAGCACACCGCTTCTGGAGATCCAGGTTTTTCCTCACTGAAAAGTCAGTCCCTTTTTTGCTTTTAATACACAAGCCACTTTGGCACCTTGGCCACCTGTTCCAGCCTACCTCACAGGGATGTTTGGATGTTCAATCAGTTCAGCTTCATGCAGCTCTTGGAGGATGTGAAGCAATACATATATTATTATTTTATTCACACACAAAAATAAATATCTTCTTAAACCTATAACTGTGATCTTTTATTGTTATTAATAGTAATTGTCTCTGTGGCTTTGACTCAAGGCTCATTGAATCATGCAATCTTTTTAAACAAGTGAGTCTAGAGTCTCACACATTCCCAAGTGATTTGGAGAAGGGAATGACTAAAACAGCAACCAGTTTTGATGATGATACTAAAGCATTCAGGATGACAAGACTGAAAGTTGAGTGTGAAGAACTGTGCAAGCAACTCACCTGGCTTCATAAACACAGTGATGGGGTTTGAATGACCTCTACCCAGAAACAAGATCTGGGGTGACAGATGGACTGGTTTTGAAAACATCAGCCCTGTGTTCAATAGCAGTCATAAAAGTAAATTAAATGTCCTGTTTCATTCAGAAGACCAAATATAGCCATGAGCTTTAACATTTGCTAAAAACACAAAACAAAGGTGTTTTTCATTGTTTCCCCCATTAGTTACAGATGCACAATCAATTTTTCCTCTGCAATCACAACTAGTCATGGAGGCAAGAAGCCCATTTTTTGAAGATAATTTCCTACATCTATTTTGAAAAGATGTTAGGACAACACAGGGCTGCTTTCATCCAGGTGCATTAGAAAAAAACTAGGAGTTTCGCCATGGCACTGGAGCCTATTTTTAAACAGCTTAATTGATCCCCATGTCTCTGAATTTGGAGCTGTATCAAGCCAAACAAAGAGATCACAGAATCCCAGCACGGCAGGGGCTGGCAGGGCCCTTTGGAGATCCCCCAGGCCCCCCCGCTAAAGCAGGTGCCCCCAGCGCAGGGGGCACAGGGACGCGTCCAGGCGGGGTTGAATCTGTCCGCAGAAGGAGACTCCACAGCCTCTCTGGGCAGCCTGGGCCAGGGCTCGGGCACCCTCACGCCAAACAACTTCTTCCTCACGCTCAGGGGGAACTGCCCGGGCTCCAGTTTGTGCCCGGTGCCCCTCGTCCTGGCGCTGGGCACCACTGGAAAGAGCCTGGCCCCGTCCCCTGGACACCCGCCCTTTAGATATCGATGAGCACTGAGGAGATCCCCTGCCAGCCTTCTCCTCCCCAGGCTGAACAGCCCCAGGGCTCTCAGCCTCTCCTCCCAGCACAGAGGCTCCAGTGCCCCCACCACCCTCGCTGCCCTGCGCTGGGCTCTCCCCAGCCGTTCCCCGTGTCTCCTGAACTGGGGAGCCCAGCCCTGGCCCCAGCCCTGCAGATGTGCCCTCCCCAGGGCAGAGCAGAGGGGCAGGATCCCCTCCCTCCACTGCTGCCCACGCTCTCCTCAGTGCCCCCCAGGACCCCCTCGGCCTTCCCGGCCCCGAGGGCCATGGCTGGCTCACGGTGACCCTGCTGTCCCCCAGCCCTCCCAGGTCCTTCTCCGCAGAGCTGCTCCCCGGCAGGTCAGCCCCCAACCTGTCCTGGTGTGTGGGGTTGTTCCTCCCCAGGGGCAGGACCCTACTTATTGAACTCCATCAGGTTCCTCTCCACCCAACTCTCCAGCCCGTCCAGGTCACGCTGAATGGCAGCACCGCCTTCCAGTGTGCCAGGTGCTCCCCCCAGCATTGTATCATCACAAACTTGCTGAGGGTACACCTTGTCCCTTCCCCACAAATGTTCCTTCCCCACAACTGTAGCCTTTTTTTAATATCTAAAGAGCCTAAAAAGAACCCCAATCTAAACCACAAAGGAAATGCACAAATCAAAAATGTCAAATAAACACATAAGTTGTACAGCATTTTATTTCTTTCTTTTTGTCTTAACTTCCCCATTAAACACTTGGCGATGTTCCTGTCTTGTTACTGCGAAGATGACATGTCCAAATGTTCCCTGTTATTTTGGAAATATCCTGCACAAGGTTTCTATAAGCTGTAGTTGTGCAAGTAAAAAAAACCCTCTTGACTTCTGCAGCTTTGGATCTGTCAAATGAGGCTAGATCACTTTCTTCTGAAACAGCACCTACAACAGAAGCATACTGTGTGAGTGTTAAATGAGACTTAAGGGCCACATATTTCACCTACTTCTGTGTCTTCTTAGACGCAAAAAGCTTGAGGATACAGCAGTAACCCATGTTTGAAGCTGCCTCGAGTAATCTGCCTGACTGGAGTAATCTTACATTTATACCAGCAACTACAAAGTCCAGGGACAGTTTTCTTGAGAAATGGAAGCCTATTCACCAGATCTCTTGGCCTCTAAATTGGGACATTGTGTACCAAGAGTTGTTCCTGGTCTATGCTATCCCTTAAACCACGCCCAAGATTTGTTCAGGAGATGGCTAGTTGACCCACTCCCAAGCTACACCAAAGATCCTGATGACATTTAAACAACACGATAACCACTTAGGAAGCATGTCTCACATCCCATTACCTGGTCCTGTTCAACTTACTACTACAGGCATAGATGATCTGTTCTCCATCCCTTAAGAGTCTTCTGAAAAAAAATCTCTGATATTAAGTCTGGATAAATTCAGGACAGACTGAGCCTCAGATTTCCCTCCTGTCCCAACAAAACACGTCTCTGGTGCATAAGTCATAGAAATGTTACTCGAACACGGTTTTCTCCACTTCTGTGTCTAGACGCTGCACCTCATGTCCATCAAGGTCTTTCATTTCACACCAGCAGCCATCCTCACTGCCATACATGAGTAACTTCAGGATCATTCTTGCATTTTTGCCCAATTTCTGTGGAGCCTCTTGAGCCTCTGTCTCACCTCTGCACTCCCCATGTCCCTTAAGTGGATCCTGGGGTTGGCCTTATGCAGGATGGCTCACACAACAGTCTTGTGTTGACGGCCCTACAAAGACCTGCTTCTCCCATACCAGTTTCTTGACTTGTCTCTTTCATGCATGATCAATGAGAGTTCTTCCCAAGAAGTTCTTCATCCCATGTTGATTGAGATCTCCCATCCTAGGACACCATTGTTTTTTTCCCTTGGAGACTTGGCAGAAAGGCAACTAGAACAAAACTCTTTGATACTGAAGCTCAAGCTATGGGAGGAAAGAGATATCCTGATTGCTGTACACCTTCCAAAGCNCATTGGTTTTTTCCCTTGGAGACTTGGCAGAAAGGCAACTAGAACAAAACTCTTTGATACTGAAGCTCAAGCTATGGGAGGAAAGAGATATCCTGATTGCTGTACACCTTCCAAAGCTAATGCAGGACCTCAGAAAAACCTCTCCTTGATCACCTGAATAATTAATCGGTTTTCAAAATGGTGATTGGGATATGGACTTTCCAAAAATTTGCTGATCAGTGACTTCTTCCCCTCACAACTGTCTTCCATGGCAGTGAGCCAGATTGGAGATGTTCTCGTGGATGATCTCGGACAGCCACGTCAGTCACTAGAACTGGAGTTCCCTTGCTGAAACCTAGTGTCATGCATGAGCAGCCTCTATCAAGTGCTCCATCAAGGGTGACAAACGTCATGTACCTTCCACCCACTGTCAACTTCATTTTGTCTGCAAATGTCTATGCCTCTCACCGTCATTATTTCCTTTCACTTAACTTTGGGACAGGGGAACTCAACACCACTGCTTCCTGCCATCTGTTTTTTCACTTCTAGCCCACAGGAGATTTTCACTAAATTAACTCTCCCCTTCTGTTCTGGCAGATTAGTTGCCCATCAGTAGTAATTAAAAGCAGGGACTCTTCTTCAGGTCCAAAGACATTTATATTCCTTGTCCCACAGCCCAGAAAAGATACTACAAGTGGCAATTTCCCAAGCTGAAAATACAAACCAGCCAACAAGCCCCCTGAAGGAACAGTGAGCCAAAGAGATGAATTTACTCTTTCTGGGTGATGAATTGCTGTTTCTTCACGAGGACAGTCGCATGCAAAATCCCCCACCCACTGCATTGCTACCAGGTCAAATATTAACTCTAACAGAAGATCAACAGCTTCCCGTCAGTGACAGCCCTACTGCTGTCTCTGTGCACTGGCGACTGTTTGCCAGCATCTTCTTCAGGTGCTCAAGGAGAAGGAAGAAATGGGGCACCTTGCCCAGGCTCTCCTTCCCCAGTGACAAGGAATCTTCAAGGGGGCTGTTATCACCCTAGGCGTATTTACCTCTCCATGGAGGGAACCTGAACCCGAGACAAGCACTGCTGCCACTCCCCAGCTGGAGCTGGGGGAGGGAGGTGAGGAGGATGGGGCTGTTCTCCCTTTCCTTCCCTCTTCCCAATGCTGCTTGATTCCAAAGAGCATTGAAGAACATATGACGGCATGGGCTGACCCCGACAGAGTTTGCTCAGCAGCTTCACTCCCCAAAACAAACACTCCTGCCCCTTGTGCTGCCTGGGACAGACAGGAGGACAATTATGCAAGGAATAGACAAACACATTTTCCTTCTCTGTTAAATCCTGTTATTTTTGCAAGCAAACTTCACCCTTGATTGTTTCCTTATGGCTGACCATGTTTTGTGATCATGGACTGCCCCTTTCTTTCCCTCTTTTTGGTCAAGCTCTGTTTTCAGAAATGAAGCTGAGGGTGCGTGTGGATGGGGTGCCTGTCTGAAACCATGAGCAGGTGCACAGAGTGGTTTGGGTTCAGGGGTTGCCTATGTGTCCTAGCACAGAGATCAGAAATCAGAAGGCCGGTCAATGTTCTCTATGACTTGCTTAAAATAAATTTCCAGCAGGCACAGAGTGCTTTAATATAAAAGACTGACTCCTCAAGACTTCTTTTCCATGTTCAGGAGGAAAACAGAGGAGAGATGACAGAGGATTCCTTCCTCATCCCCTGCCTGAAGCAAAGGAAGGAGGGAACACACTACAGAACACAGAGGTGCAAATGATTTCACCTTCTGTACCCCTCATCTCCACAGATGGAGTTGGTGAAGACACCAACTGTAAAGGCAACAGCCTAAGAACCTGTGCCTTTGCCTCAACAATGTGCAAAAATACATGGCCTTTCCCTAAACCACCACTGTCCACCTCAGTTCTCGCAGCTCAGTGGCAGAGGTCTGAAGCTCTGTTTTCTCATCATGTTCCCAAAAAACTTCACCACAGCAACACACCACTGGCAGTCTGGGAGGCGCAAAGAAAGGGGGACATGAGTTTGATACCCCCAAGCTTTCTCTGGGTGTTGTGCCCATCACATGAGACAGACAGATGTGAGGTTTCCCCTCCTTGGCTTGGACCTCAGGGGACAATGACAATGCCATCAGTCCTATCTGTCCTGCCAGCATTACATAGATGACCAACCTGCTGAGCAGAGACAAATGTTCTTGAAGCATGGAATTTGTCTGCTTTGCCACGTGCATGCTCTTGTTCCTCCTCAACCTCCTCATCTGCCCTCCACTGCAAAGAAGATTTTTTACTTGTTTCTAAATTCCTAGTCCTGACACAGCCGGCTAAGGAAGCTGAAGCACCCAACTCATGCCCTACGCTCAATTTGTAGCAGCCAGTTTAGCAGAGACCTTTCTGCCCTCTGCATGCAGACGTAGCTCACCTCCTGCTCTTACTCTGCATTCCTTCGGTCTGCTGCTCTTACTGAAGCAGTAAAAAATTACGCACCCTCATGACTTGATTTCATTAATGATTCTTGGCTTATACTGTTTGTCTGAAGAAAACCACACTTGCCGTTCTCGTGTCGCAGGAGTAGCATTTCTTGGGGACCAGCACAAGTGTACAGAGTGCTGTACAAAGCTCTGGTGACACTTCCTCTGGCCCACCTTATGCGTGGCTGGTCCTTCACACACACCAAAAAAAAATTTAGATTTTTTTTTTTCAGATAAAGAAAAAGATTATAAGGTGATAAGAGATGTGGAGACATCACACGCAGGTAGATTTGGTATGTCAAATCTATGAAAGCAGAAAGAGAGATGTAAGTCTCTTCATAACCACATCAGGGAAGTGGCTAGCAGCAAGGGAAAATGTTATTAAACCAAAGTTATTTTGNGATAAGAGATGTGCAGACATCACACGCAGGTAGATTTGGTATGTCAAATCTATGAAAGCAGAAAGAGAGATGTAAGTCTCTTCATAACCACATCAGGGAAGTGGCTAGCAGCAAGGGAAAATGTTATTAAACCAAAGTTATTTTGGGCAGAGAATGAGTAAGCTTAGACTCTCCACAAAGGCTAGACATTGAAAGGTTCAAACCATCAGAGATGGATGTGGGAATTCAGTGCCTGGAGCAACAGTGAGCAACACAACCTCACTGTTGTCAAGACAAAGCCTAGCTGGTTGCTGAAAGAGAATTGGGCTGTAGTCTCCTGTGACAGCATGGCACAAACACAGTGGTGTCCAGTCCTTTCTGTCTAATGGCTTCTTCTTCAAGGTTTGGGACAAATTCATGGCTAACGTCACAAATATAAGATGCAGAGAGTAATTGGGCTCTGAACCATGCTAGAAGAAAATCTAGGGAAAAGGAGCTACTACTGTGTCTGCAGATTTCATAGCCAGGAGGGGCAATGTCCACAGCCCTTTCACTCCTACCCTGTCTTCTTCAGTTGCAGCCCTAAAAATCCGATCCAAGCAAGGATTGAATCTCTGATCCTTTCCTGCATTCAAGGAGGAGAGTCTGTGGTCTCCCTGTTTGCTGCAGCCTTGCAGGCCATCTGCCCTGCCTTTGCTACACTCACTGTGCCTGGTGGCTGGGGGGAGGACAGGCTGTCACAAGACCATGGCCAAGAGCCATGGGGCATCAGCAGATCTGCATGGTTTACAGAATTGCAGATCACAGGAACCCACCTCCCTCCTCCTCCAATCCTGTGTCCTCCCTGGGTGCAGCCCACCACCTGGCACAGGGCATGCAGTAACAGACTGATTTGGCTGCTCCGCTAGCACGATTTGGTCATTGTTCAGGTCAGGCATCTTCAAATGTGTAAGGTGCAACATCTTCATACATCACCAGTCTCTATAGTAACAGGGCAATGAACTCGCTGTTCTTCAGACAGCCAGTTCTCCACCCCCCTAGTTCTCTGCCCTGCTCCATCCCAGAGCCTTTATAAGCACAGGGACGAGCTGTCTTCTGCCTCGAACATCAACTTCTGTTTGTCTTCGAGTATCTTCACACCACTACCAGACAGCAGTCATGAGAATCCTTTTCTTCCTCGTTGCTGTTCTCTTCTTCCTCTTCCAGGCTGCTCCAGGTAAGACTAAAGGCTAAAAGGGTTCAACCTCTGTGCTCTTGGACTCCATGACTTTCATATTAGAAACCTTCTTCCCTAGTCATTGATGAGAGTCTTCCTGATGGTCTCTTTCCAGCATCTTGCGTTCCAGGTGCACGATGACAGGATGGAAAAAAGAAGCTCCTATATATTCAAGCTATTCTTAGACTGATACTAAAGATGCAACCCTGCAATGCGAGAGCTTTCTTTTCTCACATTTGCCCCCACGCCTCCTGACTGTGCACTCTAGATTAGGAGACCTCCTGCATTTTTGGAAAAAAAGTAGCTGTGACTGTGGGTCTTTCCCTGAACTCTATACTGTCCATGTGCATTAAGAAGGTTTAGGAGCATTAAGGAGCACGTATCATTCCAGGGTGCTTCGAGGACGTCAGAGAAGTTTAAGCTATCATCTCCATCACTGCTATTGTTTGCAGTAGAATAAAATTCGCACCTACTTTCATAGACCAGCAAATGTCTGTCTACTCAATGAGGAAATGTAGAACCACTTAGATGAAAAAACAGGCAGGAGCTAGGAGCTATAGACAAAGCCTATACTGCATGCTTCTGGATTGCTTTCTTAGACTTTTCCTATTTTATGCATTACAAAAAATATTCTCAACTTCAAAGCAAACTGTGATGGCTCCAGGGATGGTGCAGTTCCAGTAGTCTCTGTGAAAGGGCAACGAGTTATTTTATATCTCTTCGTAAAGACTTACACGTAGAAAAGACCCATAACACTATAGGGCTTTTTAATTTAGGAGACAAGTGAAACCAAGGTCTAATGACATCTTTAAAATCAGCTGAGGGAAATCAGCAGCACACAGTCCTTGAATATGTGATTAAGAGAAAGGACTTCATTGGTGAAAACTGGCTGAAATGTTAAAGATTTAATTTTGAATACAGCTTGCATGCCTTTGAAATTAAGGGTAGAGCCCAGTTTGGTGACAGCTGTGGATGGAGCTAGGCACAGAAAGCACTGGGTAAGATGATCGGGTTTGTGTTTAGCAGAAAGTTGAGGGAGCTGAGTTGAGCCTCTTCAGTGCACAGATATACAAGGCTTCAGGTTATATAAAAGATCCATTTAAAACATATATAATTTAAACAATTTTAATCTCAGGCTGAACATCCCAGTGGGAAAAAGTAACATTGAGCTTGGAAATATTCTGAACCCAGACTTGGAGCTGGCTTCTCAGCTGGGATAAGCCCTGGCAGATGCCCTGATGATGGTGGATCTGCAGTCTTTGCCACCAGCTGAACATCTGGCCCTTTAGTTCTGAACATGCTGGCCCAGTAAATCCAGCATAGTATCTAGCTAGACCATAAGCAGCACTAGCAACAACAGTTGCTGACTTTATTTTACAGTGTATATTTAAGTATATAAAACATTTCGTTGGACAAATGTTAGTTCCATGGGTTTAGCTGTGATTAAAAATTATCTTTCGTGAAGCTTTATGCCATCTGTGTTAGCTGTATGATGTCTTACGTAGTAATATAGTGCATAGGTTTCCTGTGAGAACGCTACCCATGCTTGCAATGCTCAATGCTTCCTGCAACAGGGCTGTTCAAAGTAGGAGATAATGGTTACGAGTCATAAATACGCTTTACATTTGCTGAAACTTGAACAGAAAGTTCAAAGAAACTCAGTTAGGACATTTTTAGTTGAATATCATCACTTTTTTTTTTAATGAGAGTAATATTAGATTAATTTTAAAAATACATTTTTCTGTGTTTTCTGTAGCTTTTCCACGTAACAGTATTTTTGTGTGTAACTGGAATGACAAGCACATCTCCAGCAGAAATGCTGGGGAAGCAGACAGTTATCTTCGTGTCACTATTAATCAGCCAGACTGTCTCTCCGTGCCAGCATTACAGCCTGCTCTTCTAATTAGTTTGCATTTCATATGAGTGTAAAGATCTTCAGAAGGTGTGATCAGGTTACCCCAATCATAAAGCAGGCACTGTGGCAGGAAACCACATACCACACCAGCTAAATCTGGTGCTGCAACTCGCCAATCCTCTGCCTTGACAAATGAACACGAATTTTCCCTTGGTTTTTCTTTGCAGCTTACAGCCAAGAAACTTCCGACACCTTAGCATGCCGGCAAAACCGGGGCTCCTGCTCATTTGTTGCATGCTCTGCTCCTCTGGTTGACATTGGGACCTGCCGCGGTGGGAAGCTGAAATGCTGCAAATGGTAAGACTGTCCTCCAAAGAAAGGACGCTGCACAAAGAGCAAATAAACTTACTGGGCTTTTCCCCCTTTTGGCATGAAAGAGGCCACCTTCTCCAGCCCCCTACACCCTCAAAAACCCCTCTGTAATTACTGGGGTTTGTGGCTGGTGTCAAAAAGGCAGAGCCTTGTGATGTCAAAAACGCCAGGCTACTTTCTCTGAAAAACCACAGGGAGAATTTGATGATGAGCAGGAAGGCACCTGGAATTTGCAGATGAAGGAGCCAGGGCTGGCTGTTCTTGCCGCAAAGGACCCGTTTTCTCCATAAGCTCACTGAGACTAAACCTCACACTCAAGCCTATACCCTTTGAACCTCCATATCACTAATAACATCTAATACCACTAATAACATCTCACATATCACTAATAGCTTCTTCCATCATGAGTCTCGTACCAGGGCAGAGCCAGGTGCTGCTCAAACTCTGCCTCTACTAAGCAAGGTGGACACAACTGAGTTGAGAGAGTCAGCTCTGAGGACTCCCCCTCAGTCCACACAGGCATGGAGCTTCACACTTCCAAAAGAAAAGCTTATCGGCACAGAATAAACATCAAGCAAGTCACAACTCATACCAGGGCTACAGTTCTGTATCAGGGTTACTTTATCTGGTGCAAAGTTCCAGATACCAGACCAAAGTGCCACAGGATGTCTCCCACCCTCTAGGAATAAAGCATGTTTTCATCAGCACCAGTGAGAAAGCGTCTGCATCTATAGGGGATCTCCCATGCAAAGTGATGCTGTAATATGCCATGGTCCAGCTCTGCAGTTGGTGACATTTCATGCCAGAAGATCTGTAACACATCTATTCCTTTTTTGGACACTGTACATATTATTATTATTAATAATAATAATCGTAATAATAGTTTGCATTTGTATTTAATCTAACTGGGTTTCTGTGAAACATCATGCTGTAGGATGAAAAAATATTGAGAAACCTTGTCACGTTTTTTCATATAAAAAGGACATGGAGGGTATGGAGGAAAATGCACCAGCACCAGCCACTTTCTCCAATGCAGCTCTTTATTCTTAAGGAAGTTTTATTCTTAAACTATGCCCTGGCAGGTATTCTGGGTCATCATCAGCTGCAGCTGAATAGCTGTGGTGTGTCCTGAGTGATAACATCCACATCCTCCATTTTATCTGGGTTACCTTATGGCCAGAAACTCAGGTCAGAGGTCCAGGTCACAGGGATCTCTGGTAGTCTGTAATTCTATGTGTTGTTATCTCATGGTAACACTACTACCTTATGGCAGTCTGAGATGGCAAGGTAAAATTGACTTTTTGGATGGAGATACATGGACTAGCTAAGCATCTGATTTTTCTTTGCAGGACGCCCAGTTCCTAAAACTAACACCTCACTGACTACACAGACAAGAGCTCTGGGCATCTGAGACATCTCCCATCTTTTGACATCAATGGATCCCGGCCTCGGTGCAAGCCTGAGGAGCCTTTCTCATGGGGGTGAAGATCCTTAGGAGCACAAGAAGATCTGAGGAGGAGCTCTTGTACCCCAATAAAGAGATTTGCACCTTCAATTCTAGTAAAAACAAATCACTGTAAAACCACATCGCTGACGTTTGCTTATGTATCTCAGGGTGGTTTTTGCTGTTCTTATTGTCTATAAAAATCAACCTGTAAATGAAGTTTATTTAACTAAATTAAGTTAATTTAAGTGCATGTGTCACTGAGTCCTGTTAAATTGTCCTGCAGAGCGTCTGGGTTGCAACGATTTGTGTAGCAACATAAATATTGGTAAATCAAAAAGCACTAGACGCCACTCCCTCTGCCATCCCGGTCCAGGGAACCAGGCTGGGGTTTGGGAGGCAGGGTCAGCCATCCCCTTTTGCGTCTGCTAGCCCAACCTGAAGCGCTGGAACGGCAATGCAGAGAAGCCCCAGGGTGGCAGAAGGCCAACTTGTTTAGATCTTGAATCTGCCTCGCCACATTAACCTTGTTCTGCTCCTACTGCCTCTATTTAGTCTAGAGCAGCATCGTGTCAATGGGATTTTACATCTCTGGATCCTAAACTAGTAAAACTCTTTATCAGCGCACCATGGTGTTTGGAGCAGTGGGTTGTGCGTCCATCAGCCTGGCATCTCGGAACCTGCTGTTACGTGGTACAGACGCAGCCCCTGCTTCCCTTCCCCACCCCTGACATCCCAGAGTGCTAATGCAAAGGCCAGAAGGATTTGAGATAAGGGATGACTGAAAGTGTCTGTGCTCTCCTTGCCACGAGCTGCTATGGATGGCTTTCGGACCGCCACAGGCCCTGAACACGGCCAGTTTGTGCCAGCTCTCTACTAGCCTAGTCACCGTGGGTTTGGAGAAGTTATTGTCGACTGTTACGAGTCAACCTAATAATTAATAGGGCCAGATCATATTTCTGTCCGTACATGAGTTTAGCTTCTTCTCTTCTTGGAGAAGTTTACCACAAGGTAGATGTCGCACTGACCTTGGCTGAGAAGAGAACCAGATCCTCCAGCAAAAACACGCCTCAAGGCAATTCCTCACAGGTATAAGCATCAGGCACAAGGTCTTCTGGAGCAAGTTTATTTAAATTCATGGAGATATGTAGGCTATGAAATATGAACACCCTAATGGAGCAATCAGCCTCTCCTGGAGACTTTGTCTTCTAGTGCTAATCACATTATTGTTAAGTCTAAAAGGAAAAGAGAGTAATGAGTATTTGTGCCGAGGGACAAAGGAAGAAGCTGCTCTGCATCCTCTCTTGGGGACAGACTTTCCAGGTTGATGATCTTCTCTCTGGGGGAGGTTTTGGTGGCGGTAATACAGTTTCAACAGAAAAACATTTTAGAAAAATAAGAGATATTGATCTTTTCTGGGTGGTTCAATAATTGCTTTGAAGTTTCTTCAGGCCATTAAGTTTGTTTGTGGAGGAGTTTGTTTTCTTCCTGTTGTTCATGTTTTGGTGTGTGCATGTGGGCGTTAAATGCATATTTTCAGCTTAAAATTCCAGATTTTCCAATGGGATTGTGCATGTCATAAATTGCCAGAAGCTTTGCTTAGCCAGTCTGAGACGCCAATGGTCACTGATCATACTGCAAAAAAAGGAAAGCAATTTTCAGATTTTGTGCTTATAAACAGGAAAAAATTTGAATAAGAAACACAGAGGGGACTGAATGAGCACCAAGAACTGATATTCCTGGGTAACTTCTCAGTTTCTAGCAGGATATTCATCATCCTGCTGCTGCTGATTTTTAAACATTGTCTTTCTGTTGTATTTAATAATGAATTGCCAGGTGTCTGTGCCTGCAACTTCCTTCTCATATTAAAATCTCTGTTGTGGAGAGAAATTTCTCTGTCTACACCTGCTGCTCATGCTTTGTTTTTATGATGTCTCCTATTAATATTGAACAAAGCTTAAATAAGAGCCTCCAAACATAAGACTAGCTACATCATCTTACAGCAAAAAGAAACATAAATGAAATACTGGAATCAGTGGAGGCGGAGTGCAAGTTTTTGTGGATATTTGTTTCTACACTTTCAGGTTGGAGTAAAGATACAGACTGAACTTTAATATTCTAGTAGGGAATTCAAGAAAAAATAAGATTTATGTTTTGTTTTTGTCTAAAATGGAAAAATTATGGAACCGGAGAAAACATCTAGCAGAACAACATGACTTTCAGGTTGTTCTTCTGACTGCGGAGGACTTTGCAGTGTGGAACATGCAGGTTTCCTATGAACCTGACCCAAAAGTCCGAGGCCTCCAGACAGCGTGCGCAGCCTATGGAGAGATGTGTCCTCTGAATCCAGTGTTACTCATCATGAGCAGTTTGAACCAGCTAATGGCTACAGCAGAGAAAATAGTTCATTTCTAGCTAATTACATATCTCTGCCGAAGAGATTTGACTGTGATCTTTCCCATGAGGCACTCGAGCTACGTCATCAATGGTACAGAGGGGAACTAGCGAGGAAATCCTCGGGAAATCCTGTATCTGACTTTACAGAGTTTTTGTTCGCTTGTGGGCTTGCACTAGAGGATCTTCGCGTCTAAAGGGCAGACTGGACATGTGAAAGTAACAAACCCATTCCCCCAAGAAACACCTGACCTTCATGATATCCATAACTCACCACAGTCCGGCGGCAGCAGGGGACCCCTTGTTGGCAACGTCCAAAGGACCTCGTATTGGGTAGAGGACAGCGGTTGCTAGAACAGGTACCCCCAGCCTGTTTGCATTGCACATCATTATTAGGTGCACGCATGAAACCTGAACGACAAAAAAAAAAAACCCAGAGCCTTGATTTTCCTTCCCAGAGAAACCTAAGGATAATTTAGAGTTACAGCATGACAGCAATATTCCAGTCTGCCTGCAGGCTGGCCACATCCGTACCATTAAATTCCCTTATTTTCCGAAGCGGGAGGGTTCAGTGCATCCAATGGACCCAGGTGGTGTCTGTTCACTGCTAAAGTGTGCCCAACACACTGGCAGCGCTAGTTGGCCTTGGGCAAAAGGGACTAAAAATGATTTTATTTCTATTTCTGTTCTAGGTTGTCTGTACTTGCAAACTTCCCTCTGCATTTGTTTTGATTTTATGTAGCTCTTACCTGAAGTGCCTTGGAGCACTAAGAGCAGAACAGCAAAGAAAAAGGAAAAGATCTTCATGTTCAAATCCAGTGCCACCAAATACAACAACTACCGAGAAGAAAACAGAAAGAAGTCATGCATTTGTCCTCCATTTGTCATTACCTGACCCAAACACTATTTATGGCCTATAGGCTGCATGTTGTTAAGAAAATCATCACTTATGCAGTAGAGTATATGTTCTAGAATAAATCTATGGANACCAAATACAACAACTACCGAGAAAAAACCAGAAAGAAGTCATGCATTTGTCATTACCTGACTCAAACACTATTTATGGCCTATAGGCTGCATGTTGTTAAGAAAATCATCACTTATGCAGTAGAGTATATGTTCTAGAATAAATCTATGGAAATACCACTTTCAGAGGAAAGATATATTTGCAAGTATGACACATGAAATCAAGAAAACTTATTTATGCCTATAAAACTTAAAAGAATTAGATTAATATTGTGATTTTCCTTCTGTCACCTGCAAAAATCGCCTACACCAGCTCCAGCGAAGACTCCTACGTTTGAATCCCATGCACCCTGAATGTTATAACTTTTTTAAAAAGTAATAAATGTAATTGATTTCCTTCAACTTTTATCCACATCTTATAAAATAAACAAGATTTTCTTAGGTCTCTTATAAGTAATACTGCTACATGCACATAATCATTGATGCGTCCATTTCAAGTTTTTATTTGGAATGGAGTGAACTTTCTTCATGGCAGCCCGTATGGTGCAATGCTTTATGTTTGTGGCAAGTTGGTTAATTACTAAAATGTCCATTTTATGTAATTATCACATATTATGCTTCAGATATGGCTTAAGCCATTCTAATTTCTCTGGACAATAAACACTCAGAAAATTTAATTATTCAAATAGTAGTCATTTTTGCAGCTTACAAACCAGTAGTAAGTCCTTGCAAATGTCTTTACAGAAAAAGCTAAGGAGTCTTCTATCCCTTCTCTCTATCGCACCTCTATAATGTGTGCCAGCTGAAAGCCTCAAAGGATCTCTCCACCTTCATTTCTTCCTCCAGATTCCGATTAACATTTGGAAAGAATACAAACTACTATAACCATTCAGAATCACCGCTACTGATGATAATAACCAGCCAAATGCATTAATGAAATACCAAGCATTGCACATTCCAATTGTTTATGAGGATTTAATTAAGCTGCAAAATTACACATTTTGGAATGATGAATTTCTTTTTAGAGAAGCAAAGAATGTTATCCAAAAGGTACGTATTTTTCTCCTTATGAATTGAAAGTGGTGTGGAAACTACACCTTCAGCTCACCGTAGATGACTTCAGAAGAGGGGGCACAGTGGCCAGTCTGTCCTACCTGGTTCCTTTCAATGGGGAGCTTCAAAGAGTGATGTCTTGCCCCAAAACAACTGTCTTTATATGTATTACTGTTAATGACAAAGCTGCCACAGACCAGCTGGCCAAGGACATGGTCTCGTCACAGTGATTCCCAGAAGATGAAATGTCACTTCCCAGCAGCCGATGAGAAATGGTGACCGCTCATGACCTCCCTCCCCTTCCTCTGGCACATGAGTTGAGTGTTTCAAAAAGCACCTTACACCACCCCAGTTTGTGTACAACACATTGATTCATCGTGAGCTGTGAAAAAAGCATCCTGGGACATATACGGAAAGCGGCTGGTTTGGATCTAATGGGGACCTAGTTCTACAGGGCTTTCCCATGGCCGCGGTGCCTGCTGCTGACACAGGAAGGTCCTCTCTGAAGCCTGGAGATACCTACCACAGCACCTAAGCAGCTACATTAGAAAATCTCATTTTTTCCACAAGACTTTAAGAAAAAACCCAAAACTCCTGTTAGCTGTTGTGTGCTGTAGATAGATAATGTCTTGAGAGCAGAGAGGAGTTGAACACTCAGTCTAGTTCAAGCAATCCTTTTGCAGCAGCACAATCGCACAGAAGACCACGCTTATCTGTGCACCAAGAACATTTTCATTTTTTCATGCATTTACCACATCTATACTCTATTCATTGGAGAAGAAATAACGGACATTTGAATAATTAAAGTTTCAGGGAAGCCTTCACTTCCACACACCCACTTTCTGGGTGACCGAAGGAAACAATCTCCACAAAACATGTTTTGGACAAACACGTGTCCCCAGAGGATTTGGACCAGAGAGACTGATGGTAACACTGGTGTCTCCTGGACCCTGAAGGCACCCAGGTGAGCCCAGAAAAAGATGTTTTGTTTTGATTGTCATGTTACTAAGAGTCTAGGAAGAAAAAACCAACATCCTTGTACTCCGGTCATCCAAACAGCATCCATCTACCCAGGTCACTTGCCTCCCAGAAGAGGGCAATGAAGAGCTAGTATTGAAATTTCTCTCTGGCAGACTTCTCCTATCGAGAGAACGCAAATTATTCCAATAACAGGGTTTTATGAGTCTTCTTCTTAGTTATACTGATGTCTTCTTATTCCCAGTGTTGATATGTCAGTGAATTATGTTTTCTGACAGTCCAACCTCAAAGCCCTCGGTGTTTGACAATCTGCTGTGGACTCCTGCAACGGACAAGAAGCCAGTCCTTACTCTGAAAATCATGTTGAACCTAACAGGTAGCAGAAGTAAGTCCAGGGAGAAGAAGCTTTTGCTCGGCAGCTGGAGACAGCCAACGATGAGCTCCTGGGGAGGTGGGACACATTCGCTTCCTTCAAAAGTCATCAGTCTCTGTGTCACAGGGGCCCAAAATCTTGTTTACTTAGGCCCAAGTGATATGATAGGAAAAATCCAAACAGGTGCCTTAACTGCCCAGAAAGAGACAGATATTTTAAATCTCATTCCTGTATGATTTAATAAATGGAACACATATATGTGCTGTACAGCAGGCAGGAGCATTTTTTTCTGTTGTTTGGGTTTGTTTGTTTGCTTGTAATTTTTTAAATTACTTAAATAATGAAACGTAAAGAGGCAGAAACAAGCACTGTGAATATTAAATCCATAAATGTGTTCCTAGAGGCACAGAGCTCTGAACTGAGCTTTTGGGGTCTGACAATCGGTCACCTCCTGAAAAGGATCTTGAATTAGGATAAAATGTCTCTTTCCGTTTCCCAATTGTGCCCGTGCTGCCTGCCCAAAATGGTACAAAACAGATCAAAGCTCAAATACAAATCAAGATTGAGATAAGGTCTTCCACTAATTAATTGTATCTGTTGTTATACTTGTTGGTAAACTTACTTTAAATTTCTTAAATTTGGTAATTAAATTACCTGTTATTTTAATTACAGTATACTGTTATCAACTCTAAATATTGGTTTGGCTACTCAAGCTCGCAAAAGTGAGCTTTGCCTGACCTCTTTCTTGGCAATTAAACATATATAACTAATAAAAGAATGAATATTGCATATCAATATTGCATAGTGAAAGCATTTTGACAGCTGAATGTCTTACTCAGTTTTCTTTGTCTGCAGTACAGCAAAAGATATCGTGTGGAGCCCTAAAAATCATATTCTTCTTTTATACAGAGAACATATGCAAGCACATATATATATATATATGTGTGTGTGTATATATCCCATGTATATGTGTGTATATATTCATAATGTATAAATATTCTAAGAGAAATACATGCTAGATTTTATATAACTGTTTTATATTTTACCTTAGCTGAAGAACATAAGAATGGAAAAGAACAATCCAGATATTCTAATCTGTGAATTACTCAGAAATAGTCAGGATATCAATTTAAGTAATTGATTATTTAATGTCACACATTTTCTATAATGATGTCATTTCTTACTCTCCAATTCTCTACAGTCCTCCTAGCAAACTCATATTAACATATACATATTTATATATAAAAAGTTGTTAATATGACCATGTAGAAGGACTCTTCTAAATCCCAGCTGGCTTTTTATCACTCACCATGCCACAGACTCCTGTCCCCTGTGAATAGACAGGGCTCAATTCTTTTGCTCACACTTAGACAATTGCCACCTGAGATGCCCCTCTGTCCCACCTGGCCTCCCGGCTGCTCCGCAAGGCTTGGTCTTCTCTCTCCTGACCTTGCACACCAGCCCCAGGTGGAGATCTCGGACAGTCCAGAGCATCGCGAATTGCTCTAGATGCTGGTGTGAAGGCAACTAAGTTAAACCCTGTGTGTCTCTATATTGCCTCCGTCATGCCACAGCTTACCTCTGATGAAGGGATGTCCTCAACCAGCTTGAAGCCATAAGGATCCTTCACTTTGTCTCTGCCATCATCTTCTTCCAGTGTCCTCTGTGCAAATGACAGGAAGGGATGACAGACCTTTGGTACAATTGCCCAACGCTTGTCCCCATGGCACGTCCACAATTTCAAAAAATGGTGTGAAATCCAGCCGGGGAACAGTCCTTCTGTCCATTCAGTGGCCTTGACCAGCTCTGTGGAAGCCTGCCCAGACCTGACTTGGCCAAAACCTGCCTGGAAATCACAGCTGCTGCCCAGTGTTTCGTGCAGTGGTGCAGAGACCTCTCCCTGCCGCAGAGACCTTTGAGCTCATAGAAGACACAAGCAAACAGAGAGCTTGCCAGCTGCTTCCAAAGCCCTTGAAATATGAGGGCAAACGTGCTGCTCAGAGAACTAGAAAGCAGAAATTCAGCTTTACATCTACAGAGCAGCAGTAATATTTAACTGTGCTTCACCAACTGCATTGCAAAGCCAGGCTTTATGCCACACGGAGCGTTTACTCAGCTGGGAACAAAACATAGATTTAGATAACCTGAGGGTGGACATCTGAGCTGCCTTTCCATTTGAAGGTCTCAAGTAACTATAAAGCTGGTAGCTGGTCTGGATGAAGGTATTGCCAGCACCGAGATTTCTTAAAATCATCTACATAGAGTCCTGCAGAGAGAAACAGCCCGTTCNTAGATAACCTGAAGGTGGACATCTGAGCTGCCTTTCCATTTAAAGGTCTCAAGTAACTATAAAGCTGGTAGCTGGTCTGGATGAAGGTATTGCCAGCACCGAGATTTCTTAAAATCATCTACATAGAGTCCTGCAGAGAGAAACAGCCCGTTCCCGTCTCCTTCCTCACCCAAGTGTGGCATCCTTCCTGGGCAGCAAGGTTTCTGCTCCTCCTGGTTACATGGTCCAGAAGGTCTGTAAAGCACCGTAGCAGTCACCAGGGGAAGTCGCCGACACCATCAGTAACATCTATTCTATTGCATTTATTTCGATTACAGTGGGACATCATCTCATGGACACAGTTGTTTCAAAGGGCAAATTCAGGGCTCCAGGACTTCATGGAAGTTTTAGATTCCTGCTCTTCCTTTAGTCCAAGGTGGTGTTATGCATTTTTAGGCATATAGCCCAATTCAAGAGCAGCAATGGCTCATGCAAGTTTGGCCTGCTGTGGTACTGGGTGGCCTGAATCAGGAATAGTCCCAGTATCTTTTAAGGCAAAGCCAGTTTTTTTCTTTCACATAAAGAAGCCATAACCAGGCAATCCCTGGACACTCCTGCTCCAGCCCAACATCACCAATGCAATTAAAGTCCATGGAACCTGGTACCACTCAGCTCCCATCTCCAGCCCTATCCAGAAGGCTACCCTTCTACCCTGTGTAATTTCCCTGCAAGTCCATGTTGCTTTTTTCAAGCCACACACACACAGCTGTGCAATGGTCAATAGGGAAAACGACTGGAATGAAATGGTCACACTGTGAATCTCGTCAGGGAGCATCATTCAAAGGCTGTGGTTTCTTACTTGAAAAAGAATAGCTATATATGTGCTGTAAAACCAAGCGCTATGGGACAGGGAAGAAAGAAGGAAATCATTCAATGTCCTTTTCCCGCAGCTTTTACTTCTGTCTCTCCATAAATCCCTCTGTAACCTTCTACTGCAGCCCGGGTTTCAGCTCTCCATGACCCAGTGCCCAGCTCTGCTCCAGCCCAGCTGCCCAGCAGGGCCCAGGATGCTGAGAAACTGAGCAAACTGGGTTTAAGATCTGTGATAAATCAACCTCTCTGTTAATGCTCTCTTTGCGCACTTAAAGATGCTTAGGGGGGGAAAAAGAAAAGACAAATGGGGATTTATGCAAACATAAGGCACTGCACAGCCAGGGTGCCGCTGATGACCCATCTCATGCGCTGTCAAACCTGTGGGTACAGCTGTGCATCCACAGCTTCCTCCCACCTCTCCCCTGTATAACCCCAGATGCACAAGCATTGCACAGTCCAGCTGCAAGGCAGCAGCCTCCGGACAAGGGCACCACAGATGAAGACCTCCTGCCTGGTGGGACACAGCACAGCGAAGTGTCCGACGGCCAAGCTGGCAGCGGCTGTGCGCGTTTGGGCCTTCCCACCATCCTCCAGCTATGGAAACGAACTCCCCATGTCACGGGTTAACAAACCTGCTACTGCAAGGCATGGCTTGACTTTAAATTGTTGGCTCATGGACAGTTATTTGTTGATATTTTTTGAGGGCTAAAACTTCTGGAGCAGAGAGTGGGATAAGCAGGGACACATCCAGAAGAGATGGGGTAGCACGGGAGAGCGCGAAGGTCCCAAAGGAATGGAGACCAGGCATCTTGCCAGGATGAGGATAAGGAAAGGTGGAAAGGAAGAACATTTCTTGCTGTCGCAGGAAGGGGCTCTGTGGGGTTTATAATAACCACAAAACCACATAAAGTTGCCAGACTAAAGGTAAACCTGGAAAAGTTTGCTCACCAGCAGATGCAGGCGCAGATGCGTTTTCTTCACACTGAACATCTCCTCGTTTGACTCTGTGCTCCAGTAAAATTGGTGCTGGAGGTCCAGAGACATTTTTTTAAGGGGTTTGCTTTGAAAAAAAAAATGCAGAAAATGCCTCTTGCGTGCCGTGGCTGACTTGGTGGACTGTCAGGGGTTTAAAAAACCTGTGGCCAGCTACATCAGTCACTGCCATGGAAGAGACAGAGCCTGAGCAGCACTTCTAACCCGGCTTCTCATGTATGCTACCCATCCTCCCTGCGCTGGATAGTGCCATTTGATGGATTATGTGGAGTAAACTGTCAGTAAAGATGTCCTGATGGAGCTGTTCATGCGGTTTAGACTTAGAGCAGAAGCGCTCCAGAAATAGGAATTGCTGCTTACGTGTTCCAGAAAGGACTTAGGCCGAGTAACAGCAAATGTTCTCACAGCTCAGGAACTGTAAAATCTTGACAACCTTTGAAGTAAATATTTAGTGTTTGAATACCAGCATGTGTACTGATCCGTGTATAACACGGATATGCAAATCTACATTCACATGTATGTAAAAAGAGTATGTGACTTCTGACTGCTGTTCAAAACTGGAAGGATTAGAAATGAAATATGTTCTTAATAAACTGCTTATCTTTTACAGCTTATTTGAGAAACATATACGAGGCTGGCACGTGTGCTGGTTATCCTGCCAGAGGCTGAGCAGCCTGAGAAAGACTGAGGAATAGTTTCAATTAGGAAGGACACTGAAACAACAGGAAAAAAACCAAGAGCAAACCAGAGAGGAAGTGGCAGAAATGAAAATGTGATCTATTATAAAATTTTACACAAAAGATTGTATTCGTGTTATCATTTCATACCTCATCATTTTGTTATGGACTAAACTATTAACTTTGGAATTAATAAGCTGAAAAGTAAGCAATGTTTATTCTTTTACTGACGCGGAGAAAAGACAGCCAGAAGGTTAGATGTAAAGGACAGAATGTTATGAAGGGAAACAACGGCCATGCTGCAGCTGCAAATCAGGCAACAAAGCTGCGCGCCAAAGGCAGAATAAGCAACCTGCAGGACCAAAAGGAGCAGTCGTTGCACGCTCACAGGTATTTTATGAAACCCTGTGGCCTAACGTCTCTTGCACAAACTTGGATGGTCTAAGACGGATTGCTCAAAGATCAGGGGCTTTGCGGTGAAAGCAATCTCAAAGCAGAGCCTCCTTTCTCTTTGGAAGACACCGAAGCACAGGACAAATTTGGCTGGAAAAGGCTTTCTTCATTGGCCCATGACCACACTGCCAGCATGCCCACACCTTCATATAAAGAGGCACATTTGGGTCTGGGGCGCTCGCTGGAGAAGAGAGACGGACAGCAGTGGTGATCTTCCACCTCCT
The DNA here is from genome assembly GCA_013398225.1 of Steatornis caripensis. NCBI lineage: Eukaryota > Metazoa > Chordata > Aves > Caprimulgiformes > Steatornithidae > Steatornis > Steatornis caripensis. The sequence goes on from VZSC01007715.1 coordinate 124,692, forward strand.
CCACTGGTAACTCTCTGCCTGGTTCTGGTCAGGCACCTTCACCTCTTCACCTTTATATACTTCTCTTTTTTTTATTAATCTCAACTCGAATTAGAGTATTCTGCTTTGATTAACCCCTTCCTTCTCATTACTCCAGTGAGTGTGTCCAGTCTGCACGTGTCCTGCAGAACCATGGGTTGCTTGCAGGTCTTGCAGGAGAAAACTGTGTTTGTGGACCTCCAAGAGGAGTGAACAGAGATTCCGAAACCTTCACTTGAGGCATCAGAGAGGGCAAGTCAGTTAAGAAATGTCTAGCTTCATACAGAAACAGGCGTCTAGCCAGCACAGCAGAGTTGCGTTTTGATCTTGCCTGAATTCCAGTAACATTTTGCATGAGTTGTCTCCTTAATTGATGTTCAAGAGATACAGATGTCTTTTTTAGACTTTCCTAAGGATGATGCCTGGTTCGGTCTCTGAACACTTTGTGAACTACATTATGTTGAAGGTTAATAATTTGTGGGTCTACATTGGTTCCGGAGTAACCTGTCTGGTGTTAAACAGATCTGGAACACCATTTTTCAATGCAAGAAGACCAATATTAAAAAACAAACCCACAATAGAATCTCAGAATACCTTAGGTTGGACGAGACTCCAGGAATTTCTAGTCTGAATCTGTGCTCAAAGCAAGGCTAATTAGGTCAGGTTGCTTAGAGATATACTCGGTGAAATTTTTAATATCCCCGGGGATGCAGTTTTCACTCTGGTTGTCATTCAAGTCAATTGTATTTTATAAGATTTTGGCTTTGATTGCTCAGGGCATGCTTTAAGCAGCTCACGGTCAGAAGGGGGTGGTCCGTTCGGTGTCTTTTGATCTTCTGGTCTCTGCTCATTACAGGTAAGGAATTCGCATCCCAGCCACAGCCATGAGGATCATTTACCAGCTCCTGGTTCTCCTCTTCATGATGCTCCAAGGTGCTGCAGGTAAAGTGTGAGGAGGGTCAGGAGAGGAATTAGAAGGCAGAGAGATAAAGAATATCCACTTTTGCTCACTTTCATGGTAAATGACTATTCTGTTTCCACTGTGCAGGTCAGCCTAGCCCAATTGATCCTTGTGTAATCCAAAAAGGATACTGCTTCCCAGGGATATGTCGCCGGCCGTATTACTGGATTGGAACATGTCATAATGGNAATATCCACTTTTGCTCACTTTCACGGTAAATGACTATTCTGTTTCCACTGTGCAGGTCAGCCTAGCCCAATTGATCCTTGTGTAATCCAAAAAGGATACTGCTTCCCAGGGATATGTCGCCGGCCGTATTACTGGATTGGAACATGTCATAATGGATTTTCTTGCTGCAGAAGGTATGTAGAAGTGCAGGGGTAACCATGGCAATGACTGATATCGTCCTTATCTTTACTTCAGGGCAACATCTTACATACCGTCCTGTCTCACTTCTCCAATGCCAAACGTGCTGGCAGAGGGTCCTCAGGGGCTGTTTTCATTCCATGGCAGCCTCTGCTCTGGTGCCATGAAACAAAGAGAACGTCACCACAGGTCACGTGGTAGGTGACCTGAGACTCTCTCTTTTTCACCATGCAGGGGGTGGAAATTCTGACTCCCTGGATTCTCCTTGGAAATCCTTTCTGCTTCTACTGAATGGCCTCTGAACCACCCCAGTCCCGTGGCTCCTGGTGGCACCAGTTCCTGCTGCAACAAAAAGCTCTCAAAATCTTCCTTTGCAGTGAAGCAAGCAACATCAGTGTCTGTGAAAACATAAATATGAACCAGGCAACACTGTGGAAACTATTTCTTTCCTCACTTTAATAAAGTCAGTTAAGATGGCATTCATATGGTTGAACTTTGGGTGTTCCTTGTAGGGAAGGAGGAGATAATTTGTAGAACTGCTCACGCCATGGGCAGTAACGCACAGGTGGGATGGTGGCTTTCACAGATAGACATTTCTCTGCTTGCACCCCACTGCACCCCCAGGGAAAAGGGAGATAAGTTTATCCCTGTTTCCCAGTGGCAATATTACCGGAATACTCCTGCAGTGATCATGCTGTCTTTGCCAGGGATGAAACCTAGCTTCTGTCTGATGATTTCATGGGTGCTTGTGCCCAGCAGGTACACATTCTGCTAGTTTCCAGGCTGCTTTTTGAAGGTATTAGGGTATTTTTGACTGAGATGTCATAGACAGGATCCATGTTTTCTGCCTCTTTTTATCGGTCATCATGGCCTAGTAGTATAGAAAATGCCAAGGTATTTCCAGATGCTTCCTTCAGAGGGCCTGGAGGCATCTAAGAAATTTCACTTCTGAGGGGACTTCAGGCAGGGGAAATCCAGGAACATTATGGATAACATCAGACCCTTGACAGTGACACAAACCAGAAAAAAAGTACGAAGAAGGAAAGAAAAAGAGACTAGCAAACATATTTCCAAAAGTTATGGATGTGCAACATAGTGATTTGGCCATTATCTTCTCAGGAGTTGCTGAATGTGCACGGAATAGCACTCAGTCAAGTACCTTACCGAACTGAGATGGCTTTGACTCCTCATGGCTTGCTGGGTGGCTTTGGAGAGGTGCCCATGTATGTAAAAACCCTCTGAAGGGGAAATACTGGCTTCGTTAGAGACACAGCTCCCATTCATATTGTTCTGCAGAACGCAAGGCTCTTCAGCTTGCAGGAGATGCACAACATCTCCTAATGCAATGTTTCTGGGTTTCTTGTATTTCCTTACTGTTACTTTTGTGCTTATTCTAGCAGTCATATTGTAAATGCTTGTACTTCAATTAAAAATCTTTAGACTGATTTCTCTCCATTAATTATAAAGGAAGATCCATGAAAATAGCCTGGACTTTGATGTTTACTTTTAGGACATCTAAAGTTTGTTGAGATCACTCCTGCCATGTGTCTCTAGAAAATAAGATTCAATTTACAGTGATTCTTTGGGGTTTAGAAACTTTAGGCTACATGGTCTGTGCCAAGGAGATCTGAACACACACTGCATGCCTGTCAGTCATAGAACGGTCCTTACACCAAGAGGGTGGACTCCGCACTGGTATCCTGATGCCTTCAATTAGCTGTCAAGTCAAAAATAAGATGGAGGGCAGATTTGTTCATACAGATATTAATCTCATAATTTCTCCCTGGTTACTCAAGATAACTATGTAATCATTTAAGTCTTGATCTTGATTAAATACTTTTTGTGTACCGTTTGAAGTTTATGACTGTGTATCCATTTGTCACTGATTCAGATGATCTATACTTCAGTCAAAACTTTATCTGTTAACTATAAACTAGTACATGCCTTGCAAATTCACTTACGACTGTAAAACAACATCGAAATAATGGTTACCCTCCTTTTGGTGGATGTACTTTAGCAGCTGCTTACAGCTTTTGCAACTGATTTAGAGGAGTCTGAATTTCTATACTCTACACTCCACAGCGGCATCAAAATACCTTGATCTCCTGTGCATCGATTATGCCTTATGGCTAGAATTTGGCTCAGTGCACATGAAGGACACTGAGGGATGATGTTACTGTACAACTGAGGGGTAGCCCATGGTTAGCTAGACCACCGACCACCACTGTTGTTCAACCCAGCTCCTCTTTGGAGCACACTAAAACATCTGCTCTTTGGTAAGCTGTTAGGGCTCAGTCTTTTGTCGGTCCTGATGTTCTAGCGACTTCCAGATGTCTGGAGCCTTCACTGCTGTGAACTAAACATCCTCTGGAGGTGAGGGATGGAACACCAGACAGGTGTTTTGTGTAGTAGCATTTTAAATAAAACACTACCAAAAGATGTCCCTAATATTTGCTGGGGTTTTTTTCGCCAGAAAGCTGTTAGGAACAGAGTCTGACATTCTCCTTTTTGCTCCTATTTGTCTCATCTGCTGCACTAGATACAGACTCCTAAGATGGAGGTAAGATCCTCCTTCCTCTCTGAGAAGTGATCTTGGCACAATTACCCAAACATCTTGATTTTAAAAGGGTGAAAGCCAGTTCTCCTCACGACACTCTGAGCCTCACTGTGAAGACACTTCCCCTAACAGTGTACCCATCCCACCTGCATCAGGCAGAGCACTGATTTAGACTCCACCTATCAGCTCCTGTGCCGGGGATTTAAGCACTGTATTATTGCATAAAATTCTGACCCCATCATGATAGTTCTCCTCCTCCAAAGAGGACTGGGTTATCTGGACCTGAATTGGTTGGGGAGTGTGGCATCGCTGGTGAATTCCAACTTGAAGATGCTGGAGTGAAGATTTACTGTAGAGATAGAAAGAAACATAACTGGATCATCTTCTGAACCTCCATGAAACGAGAAAGCAAAAGAAACACATTATTTAAGCAGAAGGAAACTTTCCATGAAGACTCCCTTTCCCTCTGCGCTGAAAATAGTGAGAAAGTAGATGGTGTTTTGGTCAGAGATGATTACTTACCTAATGTCAAGTACCAAATGACTGTGAGGTGCTGCAAACTTAGCTGGGCTGGATCCCGTGTTCTTTCCTACCCAGGTAACCTGGGTGAAGGAACATGTAGTTGTTGCTACTGTGATCCTGGTGTAAGTAAGTCAGATCTACCAGCAAAAGATGCTGGAGAAAAATGCTGAGATTGTGAAGGGAAAAACACTGATGTGTCCCTCCTGATGTACGAAACTGACTGACTGTCTCCTGAAGATAAGAACAGGAGCCGCAGGCAGGGATAAAAAGGTTTTCCACCCTGAGAGCCACAAGTCAAAATCTCGATAAGGCCTGCCTCACTGCTATGAGCTTTAGACAACCAAAGGTGCTCTATCCCTCCCCTGCTTCTGCCTCACCCATCTCCAGACAGAGATGTTTTGATGGTAATGATGGGACTGAACCTGTAGAACTTGCAATTATCACTGTCAAGAGTGCTCAGCGTTAAAGGCAAGTCCTTGACATTACTTGCGCGTAGGACCTTGGACATGGTAAAAATTAACGACGCATTTTTGTTTCCTTGAGGAGCAGGTTGAGTAACAATAACAGTTGGTAGGCAAGCTAACCACAAACTCTTGGCAAGCTGTGAAGTAACTGCAACTTTTGTAATTTTATTCCCTCCGTTTTCTGCTTTATGGCCAGAAATTCACAGACACACCAGAAATTCAAATGTCATTTTTTCCTACTGCAAAAACAGTTCACTTACTTATAAATATAGGTAGAAAATAAAAAGTCATCTCAATTATCAGGGATTATAATTTAAAAATTAAATCATTTAATTTATCAATTATCATTTAAAGGAAATAATTTGTAAGCATGTTTTCACATGCATATATATCTATGCATGTCTGTGCATGTATACACGTGTATGCTGCTGTATACGTAAGAAATTAATATCAAAATATTGAAAAAAATCAGAAAAAAATGAGGAACCAATAAGTAATTAAAATACTTCTGTTTATTTTTGATACTAAATGTTCTGTAAGACATGGCATTGTTTGCAGAGATCTTGGGGAATTAGAAACCCTAGCCATTGAAAACAGCAAACACATTGTAACCTATTTTGATGTGCTTCAGGTGTCATATTAAAATGTTGCGTGAATAATGTTTGTTGACTGAAGTGAGATATAAAGTAAAATACGATCTTAAAAAGTATTTGGTATTGGTGTCTTTGGATACTTTTTGGGTATGATGTCAGCAAGTGACTTGGTGCAATGGAAGNTTCAGGTGTCATATTAAAATGTTGCGTGAAAAATGTTTGTTGACTGAAGTGAGATATAAAGTAAAATACGATCTTAAAAAGTATTTGGTATTGGTGTCTTTGGATACTTTTTGGGTATGATGTCAGCAAGTGACTTGGTGCAATGGAAGATCAGTAGATTGGAAAGGATCACTAGACCTTAGGGATTGTGCTGAGGCTCCTCAGTTCTTCATTATATGGATTTATGAATTCAGTTTTACTTGGATTTTGCTATTGAATAAACTACAAAACAACATAAGTTGGAATGGGTGTTTGGAGACCATCTGATCTATCCATCTCTCCAGACAGAGCCAGTTTCGAAGACAAACCAGGTTGCTTAGAGATTTTTCCAGTTGAGTTTGAATATCTGTATGTGGATCAAGATTCTGTAAATTCTCTGGGCCCCCATTCCAGTGTTTGATGACCCTCATTGTTAGACGAGTTTTTTCCTTGTATCTAACTGGAATTTCACTCGTAATTTGTGTCTGTGACCTCTCACCCTTCCACTGTGCACTTCTCAGAAGAGTGTGGCCCCATCTTCTGTATAGCTACCATTAGGTAGTTGCAAACAGCAGTTAGATGACCCTTAGCCACGTCTTCTCCAAGCTGAACAAAAGAACAAATCCTTCAGTCTCCCCTCAAATGGCTGATCCCCAGTTCAAACTCACCAGGTTTCCAAAAGAAAGAACGTTGTGTACACTCTACAAGACCTTGAGATGGTGTGGCCCACACATTGCTTCATGCTCCATTAGGCACTGGAGTACCTTCAGAGTACCTTTCGAGTACCTTCACAGCAAAACTTTTCTCCTAAAGAATCTAGTTTGCACACATGAAAACCCCTCTGCAAATCTAACCAGTGTCAAGTCACAGGGAACCTTCAGGGGGTTACTTCAAAACTGCACTAATGCAGTTGTAGACTTCACTGTGCATACTGCCCTAGAAATGTCAGTGTGTGCCTGTGGACAAAAAGGCAAGGCAGATGTTAGGAACTGAGGTGGAAAAGGAGCTATAAATATGATTAGGCACTGTACAAATCCAAAATGCGTCTTGGATATTGCATGCAATTCTAGCAAGCCCATTCTCCAAAAGAGTGTAATAAAGCTGAAAAAATAATATAAATGTACAACAGGAACAAGCCACTGAAACAGCTGGATCCATTTGAAGGCTTATCTGACAGATGTGGTGGACAGGATCACTCTTTTCATTGTGGGAAAATAGACAGGAAAGGGGGAGCGCGAGAAAAGGCCATAGCATCAGTAGTGATGTAGGGGTGAAAAAGGAGTACTTGTTTGCTACTTCTCGTGTCAGAAAAAGCAGAGATGATCGGCTGGCAGACTAAGAGCAGATAAGCAAAATACGAATGCTCACCGAAGGTGTAATATGTTTCTGCAATTGTCAACTGAAGGTCCTGTCGAGGCCAGAAGCACAAGATCAGTCAGAGTCATGGAAGAATGCTCAGTCAGCAGCTCTGCAGCCTGAAGTTCCAGAGGCAGCTGCCGGCACTGGATTTCCCTAAACCGATGTATTTTCCACCAATTGGAAGAATGTACAGCTTCATAACCATGATGCACTCACCCTATTTCTGTACATTTTATGCTCTTTACTTAGGCAACCTTAGTCCATCCACTAAGTCAATGGACATCTGTCTTAGTTTCATGCGTACATTCTGTGTTCCTATATTCTATACCTATGGAACAGAAAATAAACTAACTGAGACTGCAGAGAAGCACAAAGATGTTTTGTATTGCAATGGATTATGTTGCTCCTAAGCAGGAACAGTTCAACATGTGTCCCAAGATGTTTGACACATACCACGGTGGCTTAACGTATCTTACACAAACTGGAGTGTCACAAGAGGCATTGCGTGAATAACCTGGGATTTTCCAGAAGAAAAGCTTCAATAGGTTCAGAGAGAAACTCTGCTTTTTCATTGGGAAATGAAAAGCAACTTGATTCTGGTTGGATTAGAAGTCACAAAAAAAAAAAAAAGTAATTTTTTTATTGGCTCAAGGTGTACTTGCTGAGAAGATAAGGCAGTTGTCACCCCCCTTAGGAAACACCTAATAAAAGAGGGTCTCAGCCCCATAGCCAAAGCCCTCTGGAGGGAAGGGAAGAAGAGCAGGTCTTGTTTGGCTTGGGAGATCACCTGATACCTGGTAACTTCTCAGTTCTTTTCAGTCTTTCTTTCAATGTATGCTGTTGTCTTTTCTTCCAGAAAAAAAAAAATCAAAACAAAAACCCAAATCTCTGCATGATTAACCTAAATTTGAAGGTTACTGAAAAAGGTTAATTTAAGTTTTCCAGAAATTGTGTAGGTAGAATAAGTAGTTCAGATATGTACTAATACCTAGAATACTTTGATAAAAATAGCTTGCTAACTGCTAGGAAGAAATCTGGCTCAGTCAGTTTACTTCAGAGAGGTCTGCGATCCAGACAAATTGGTGGTCTCTTTGATGGAAGCCAGTATATATTTTTGTCTATGTCTCTACGTTAAGAACTTTATTTCATTTTCAGAATTGCTAACTTTGCCTGCTTGTTTCTCATGATATTTTCAAATTTGTAATAAAAGTTTATGTAAACTTCTAATACTAATTTCAAAGTTGTTCTGGGCCATTCTCTACCATTGCGTTTGCAGAAACACAACATTTCAGCACAACCTCATTTCTCTTCCTTGCTTAAGAGAACATAATTTGTGACAGATCAGAAGATTCTCTAGTGCCAAGATGTATGACATTAACTACCTCTTCTTTATCCATAAGCCCCCTTCTAGGCTATCTTATCCCATTTCACTGGTATTAGTTCAATTACTAACTCTTTCAATGAAGGCATTACAGGTTTGCTTTCCCAATTTCATTTGTGAAATGAGAACTGATTTGATTGTACATTTCCATTCTAGAACCGCTGCCTGTAGACTAAGATTGAAGATTTTGACCAGGTTGATTTTAGCTGTTATTTCTTAATACATTTTATGATTGCAAAATGAACATTTTATTGCTGAAGTCTGTAACTTTGTCTATCTAATCACCTAATATTGCTTAGTGTCATTTATTTATTAGAGAAAACACTTAACTAAAAATAAAGTCATTGTTACATTTTGGCTGAGGACTATTTCCAAAACGTGAAAGAAATTCCAGGAATCAAGCTGTTAAAATAACTTAATGGTCACATAACCTGAAAGCATGTTGCCCCATATTTATTTACTTTTCCCAGAAATGCTCATACAGCAGCCACAATGTTATATGGGTCTTACTGGTTATTTTTGAAAGCTTGAAGAAAAAGAGAGTATAAACGTCATTTTGATTTACACAGTATTTATACAGTTCAGAAGACTGTAGATCCCAGGGATTGTCTGTCATACATCTTTCTCGGTCCTTTTCCCTGCAGTGACACAGCAAATCCACAGTCATGAAGATCCTTTACCTGCTCTTTTCTCTCCTCTTCTTGGCACTCCAAGTCTCTCCAGGTAAGACAGAAAAGAGACACTAGAAAGGGATTTAGAAAGTAGCACACTCGGCAGTGCATATGCAAATGAANTCTTACTGGTTATTTTTGAAAGCTTGAAGAAAAAGAGAGTATAAACGTCATTTTGATTTACACAGTATTTATACAGTTCAGAAGACTGTAGATCCCAGGGATTGTCTGTCATACATCTTTCTCGGTCCTTTTCCCTGCAGTGACACAGCAAATCCACAGTCATGAAGATCCTTTACCTGCTCTTTTCTCTCCTCTTCTTGGCACTCCAAGTCTCTCCAGGTAAGACAGAAAAGAGACACTAGAAAGGGATTTAGAAAGTAGCACACTCGGCAGTGCATATGCAAATGAAAATGAAGCCTGGCCAATTATTTTTGGATAGTAAAGCCTCTGAACCTATGAACATTTTCCGTAAGGTAAAGGACAACGAGGCAGGAGGTCTGTATTGTTCTCCATCTGGACTTTAAGGCCACCCATTTAGATGCGCTGTGAGCTAAGGATCCCACCTCTGCAAAGTGCAGATCTGCTTTGTAATCTCACCTTTTACATGGCCTTTCAATGTGGCCAAATCTGGGCAGCAGTCCTTAAGGCAAGTTGGTGGTGAAGGCAGCTCAACAAATGGGAAACCCTGCTGGCATTACGATTGCATTGCCCTGTCCCGTAGAATGAGAGAGAAGGAAACTTTTTGGTGTTCTTGCAGGTTTGTCTTCACCCCGGCGGGACATGTTCCTCTGTAGAAAAGGGAGATGTTACTTTGGAAAATGTCCTTTCCATCTGGTTCGAGTTGGAAGTTGCTTTGGGTTACGCTCCTGCTGCAAATTGTGAGTTTGATATTCACCAAGGCTTATCTGCAGTGTGAGCAGACAAATCTGTTTGGCCTGTGTCCTTAAATCCAAGGTGCTATTGAATATTCAGATTGGTTATAACAAAAAAACCCTGTTACACCATGAGGACAGTCAACTGTTGAAGTAGGTTTTGCTCCACGGTGCTCTTTCTCTTGAGATGTGTGTCGTGATCTGCCCCAGCAAGAAGGATAAAGTGTGGTTGGAGATGTCAGCCTTGTGCTGTCCCAGCTCTGTTTGACCCATTTACAGCTCCTGTGCCAGAGCAAAATATCAGGGGTTTCTATTTGCAGAACTGGGCTGCTGTGCTGTACAGGGAACAGAGGGGAATTCAGTTACGCTGTAGGGTGAACATAGATCTCTGAGTGATATCAAATGTGTGCAAAAAGTGCAGCAGTGTTGTAAAAAGAAATTATTGTATGAAAGGTAGCCTTCCGTTTTCACGCAGGAACGAACGCATTCGGCCCAATATCAAGGGGTATCAGTTTAATTCCCTGCTTTTCCTGAAGAAATAGGAAAACACTCTCCTCACTCGCAGGTGTGGGTGCACAGGGCTGTTCCAGCATGATTACACATGACATTAGGTATTTTGGGAACTATTTATACCCAAGAGGAAAATATGCATGGGGTGATAGTAAGTAGGGAGGGCATACAAGCAGAAAAATAATCTGAATCTTTTCTCTTTGTGCAGGCCATGGGATCTCTAAAAACTTCATGGACTGTCCATTCAAGAGCAATGAAAATTTCTTCTAAACCTAGCAGTTCGCTTTGAATCCCATTACTGCTAAAACCACCAGATCCTGCTATAAAGCCTCATGCACCTTTCATGTTTAATGCAAAAAAGCTTTCTTGTGTACAGTAAATACAAATATATTCTGCATTGCTTTCTTTTCTCTCCAGAAGTTGTTTGTTCTGTAATTTCACACCAATGGATGTAAGTTTTGCTTTTCTTTCCCACCTGTCCCTCCCTGAGAGGAGGCACAAAGGATGACAGGTGGAGAACAGCTTGTGCTGGTCTCTCTTCATTAGCTCCTCTCTCACTCCCTCCACCCTATGGCACACTCCCTTCAGTTCTCCGTTGGGATACACACATTTCTGGAATGTTGCTCAGGAGGGGATTTTGTTTGCCTGCCAAAATTGCAGCATTTATATGTCCTATAACTATTTTTTTGCACTTAGCCAGGGAAAAACTTATCCTTAGGTGTCACAACCAAATTCTAATCCTCTGTGGCATGATTTCCTATACTCAAGTCATGGTGATTGACAGCTAACATAACTCAAAGTCTTTGGAAAATGGGTGTTTGGGGGAATGCATGCCTGGACAAGTTGTAGAATCTCTGCCTGGTGCTAGCTGACAGTCTGGCCCTGTTGTGCGGTGAGACAGCTGGCAGGGCTTGCTCACACATCGAAGGGGACTGAGAGGGTACTGCTGTCCCCCGGAGGGAACGTATCTAGAGGGGGCATCTCACATGGAACACGGCCACACATTCAGGCAAGATCTCATGCTTGAGGCCTATACTCAATGCATTTACAGCAGCTAGATTATGTCCACCCTCAAAAAGCAGTTCAAAACTGATTGGGCAGGTCTTAGAAAAGTGCCTCTGAGTGTTTATTTCTTTTTTTTTTTCTCTTTGGTGTAGGCTGTATACTTGTTCCCTATCTGATACTATTAAGAAAAATGCAAAGAGAATGCATAGGAGCTTTATGGTTGAAAGCAAGTCAAGCGCTCTGTATTAAGAGAGGAAAAAAGTCATCAGAACAGAGACAAAGCAGTGAAAACCTATGCCTAGAAAACATCAGAGTGTTTCTAGTTGTCGTCATGACAGAAGTCATAAGTTTTGCTGAGAAATGCAAGGGTACAAAGGAATTAGATTACAAAGAACACAATTGTTGACTATTCCTTAACCAGCAGATAAGTAGGATAATTATATTATATTATAGCCACTTTTAAACCAGATACATTATGAAAATGTAACATCTAGCCTGCTGCTCTTTGTAGGATTTCCTGCACTAAACAGCACTCACTGGTGTTGATGAAGTATACAGAGAAGGTCCTTAGAAGATCTGATTTATGACATTTAAAATTACAGATTTAAAATTTTGCAGTCCTGTAATAGACACGACTTGCAAGAGGTTTTGATNATGAAAATGTAACATCTAGCCTGCTGCTCTTTGTAGGATTTCCTGCACTAAACAGCACTCACTGGTGTTGATGAAGTATACAGAGAAGGTCCTTAGAAGATCTGATTTATGACATTTAAAATTACAGATTTAAAATTTTGCAGTCCTGTAATAGACACGACTTGCAAGAGGTTTTGACTCTTCCACAACACCACATGGAGACCAGGCAGAATCCTGGAATCCCAGCACCGC
>VZSC01007717.1:0-19578 GCA_013398225.1 Steatornis caripensis
CCCAGCCTCTTTGGCTCTATTCTATACACACACGTGTACACGAGTTCTGGGCGCTCCCCGTCGCTAATGTGTCCTTATAAATGCTCTTGCCAGAGCAAATGAAAATTGAGTTATCAGGCTGCCATTCCGTTGTTACAAATAATCCTTGTAATTTCGCCCAAATAAAAAACATTTTTTAGAACAATTGTAAAGCTAATGACCAGATATGCCTTTGTCTTCTTCTGCTTTATGACATTATCCGTCCTGTTTCACCCTTGCCTTGACTTCTCTGACGGTGCTCGCCTGGCGTGCGGCCCTTACCTAGGCCCAGCCATCGCTCCGGAGGTGGGGCTTCACCAAAGTCCACACCAGCATCACCACGGGAGCACACTTCCACTTTGGTCTGAGGGGCCGGCCAGGACTCAGCTCTTTACCTCTGGAGAGCTGAATGATTTGAAGTATGCTCCTGACCTTCAGCCTCCTCTCAGAACAACCAACTTTGGCGTGTTTAGATAAGGTCATTCCACGTACGCACTATACCACGATTCGTGACAGATCTCTTCACCACTTCCATTGCCTTATCATCCCATTTCCCTACTGAAAAAAACATAACTTTCATCTTCCCTGTAAAGTTATCTTTAAAAAATGAGGGAATACCAACTCTGGCTCCGGGCCAGCAGAGCTCTCACCCACACACTTAGTTCTCGTCACGGGTGCTGGCCCGTTGGACTCGGGGAGGGCTTCAACGTGCACCAGGCACAGCAACGGCCTTGCTGAGAAAGAGAGAGACAGAAAATTCAGTGTTAAGTGCTCAAATAAGGAGACTCAAAACCTGCAGAAGAAATCAATCCTTCTGGGTCTCTTTTCCACTACAATGATCATAGGTGTTGATGTATCAATTACAAAAAAACCCTCTCCATAAAACCTTGTGATAGGCATGTCAGTCGTACCTTTTAACACGATCAGCCTGAGGGACAGCCAACATGCGCCACTCCGCTTGTTACTTCACATCTTTATATATGTCTCTTGGCAGGCCCCTCCACACCTGAAAAGAGTGTTTATGATGTTTAGAGGAAGAGGAGCTTTGCCGGGCAAAACCAAAATCCAAACCATCACCGAAGGTTTGGTTTCTTTCTCTTATCCTTGAAAACAATTATTTACTCAAAACACATTTCCAGAGATTACATATTACACCCATGTACACCCATCTGCAAAAAGTCAAGGAGTTACGCTTGTCAAAAGAGAGGGGAGAGCCTCGCATATTAAAATGTAACTGAAACAACCTTTTGCTATCTTACAAACATTTCCTGGATTGAATCTTGCCTGGTCCCTTGCTGTTCTGAAAGTGGTTGCACAGTTTAATAGCATCGAGATGGGATTACTGTAATTCTTTCGCTGCGGTTCTGCCAGCACTGCCACTGCAGAAGCTGTATTTTGCGCTCAATGCCGCATCAAAAACCACCTAAGACGGGTCCATCGTGAGGCTTCCCCGGCAGATCCGCCCCTCACCGCAGCACAACGTTCCTCTCAAGCTTTCCAGGCAGCAAGAGTCTTGAGAATAGATTACTGAAGTGAGTTTTTAGCTCCACACTAAGATCATCAAGGTCACATCCTGTAGTCCGATAAGTGAAGTCAGCTAAAGACTGAGAGCTTTGTTTGATTAGTACTTAACTATTGTTCACCATAAATCTCAAACGAGATATTCTGGACAGTGCTTTACCCTTCTGTTTTGCAGATTTACTGCCTTCCCGTGGCTCCTTCTCCCAGAGCTTCTTTCCCGTGTTTGCTTTATTTTACCTCAGAAAAACTTGCCTCAGTTGCCTAAAATGTAATTTTCAGCCACAATCTATTTAATACATTAAATGTCATGGTGGCAACGTTCTTTGAGTGGCAATGCAAGTAAATAAATAAACACCTTTTCACATAAGGACTGATTTTTTCCCCTTGGCTGAGTTCTCCACACATTCGTGTACTGACTTAATTCTCAGTGATCAAAGCACGTATCGGCTTCTGGATACGGCATGGATGTGTGTAAACTGAGACGTGCCTAACAAGTCAAAACATTGCTGGTCAAGATTTCCAGAAATGACTGACTGCTTTGTGTAGTCAGCTTGCAACTTTCTCAGCATGCCATTTCTCAGTTGGTTTGGGTTTTTTTGGAATGGAGGCCCTCAAAATAACTATTCCTTTAAAAAAATTTTGGCTGCACTCTTTGTGCAAGCAGTGTTCCCATGAAACATGAGCAAGTGTTACCGCCAGCCTTAACAGAAACCAAACGACAATCCCAGATACAGCGAAGCTGTAAGCACCAGCAGGTCCTTCCGCACCCAGGCCACAGCCAGAGAGCCCAGTGCGTCTGCACATTCATTGCAAGCACCCTCGGTAGTGCTGCTGTGGCAATCGCGCTGGCGAAAGGATGCAAAAGGAGGCAAGATCTGCAGGGAGGAATAATGTCTTTCAGAAAGTCAATGAATAGTTGGCTTCTGGTATAGCTGGGAAGAATACACACAACTGCTACCTGAGAACTGCAACAGATCTGTAAACGTTACTCGTTGTCATCATTTACGGGAAAAAATGAAGTTCTAATGAAGCTGACGTCAGTCTTGCTCTGCCATTAGTATCTACAGGCACCTTACTTTACTTTTAAGTGTTTTAGTAACACTCAGCTGAAACATTCAACACCTGGTTAATTAATAGCCAAACACCAGGTATTTTGCTGCCTGAAGTTTTACCAATGAACTGAGGAAATCAGGGCTTAATCTACCAGAAGGCCCGAGGCAAAAAAGAGCATTCTGCAGTCCTTCCCCTCAGGGACACAACAGGAACAGATTCTAGATGCGTGGGCTTGTCACTGTGGCCGTGCCACAGCAGCCACGTATCTGCCCCACTACATGATATTACCCAAGCCTGAGTTTATCTACACCAGCTCAACTTCACGCTGAGGATCTGCTCCTGGGTCACACCCACCTAACTAACTGAGATTACCGTCTGGCCAGAGAACTTGGACGAGCATGGTGGGGGAAAATAACTCCTCAGACAGCGTGGCCACAATTCTGATCTCTTGGCCAAGACTTCCAATTTCCTTTCATGCCTCGTGGAAACAAGCACCAAATACAATGTAATTCTGCTAGTGTAAATACATCTGCCGTATCGTGTTAAGTAGCGTCTTCCTTTTCCAACTTAGTTTATATTTCTTTGAAAATCCCCAAAAAGTGAGATTCCTGGCAGCTACTGTCGCTCTGTCGTGGCAGAGAAGCCTGCCCGCAGCCCCTGCCTGGCTGAGCACTCGCTAATAAGTCTTTGATGAGTGAGAGTCAGCAACATCTGTGCTGCGCCCGCCCTGGTCACCGAGCTGCTGCGCCGGCTCCAGCGGGTCCTGCGGGCCAGGGCTCTGCAGCCGCTGCCAAACCACGCTCCGAACGGCACGTGGCCGCGGCGGAGGGAGAGGTGGCCAAGCGCTGGAGCTGCCTGGCACGCGCCTGGTTACACAATGAGCTTACATTTTGGTCAAATAGGCTTGACATATGGAAACCGAAGCTTTTCACAAAAATGACTGCTCAGAGACAGAAAGGGAGAGAGGACTGCTGCTCTGCCTCCTGCGGAAGAGGAGCGAGCCCGACATTGCGGGCACCGCTTGGACGGGGGACCCGGCCGAGGGCCCTGCGCTGTCTGGTTCAAGGTGGATCTGTGCAGCCAGGGTGAGTGGCTGAGCGAGAAGGCTACAGAGTCAATGTCTCTCAGTAACCCAGTCAATATTTCATTTTTCATAGATGATGGGAGTTGTGTAACTCTGAATATGCAATTAGAGTCTTGGTCTGGAATAAAGTTCAGAATCAGCATATATAATTGTTTCAAAGTAAAGAACTGAGCCTAGGTTTTCTTCATGCCCAAAGAGGCTCTAGTAAAAAGCCTACTCCAGTTTTCTTCCCTCCTCCTTCCCCTCTGCAAGGTGTCCAAGGCGTCTCACTACTCCAGGGCTGAAGAGAAATTAATCTCATAATCCCGAGCAATGTGAAAGTTCTGGCCCTGTTCTCAATTTTTCCTTTTAAGCCCTGGCTTTAATTTGCCATACTGGCATTTTGCAGGTGATGGAGTGGATCTACATGTTCGAGTCTGCAAGCACCCTGTTTGCAACACCTGTGAGACAAGGACAGCGGAAGCAGCGAGCCTGTTCGAAAACCCACGCTGGAGATCCAGGGGAAAAGCTCTGACCAAAGGCTACAGGCAGAAGCAAGGACAGCGTGAGCTCTTGCACCTGATTAAATCAAACTCCTTCCCCAGCAGCTTGTCACCTAGTCAAAACAAGGTACTGACCCAGTGTTTGACCTTACCTCTTTCTAAGCACCAGAGTAGTTATATTAAGTGTGCACTGAAGTGTTTTGCTGGACCAGCCCTTCCCAGCCTGATCTCTCTGCGGCTCCGTGGTCAGGTAACATGCAGGTAAACAGCTCCCTCCGTCAGGGCTCAGCAACGGTGACAGAAAATAGCACTCATTCAGCTCGAGAGCAGCGCGGCGGAAGCTAGACGGCATCAAGTGAAAAGTTAATCAGTTGTGCTAGATAAGATGCCAGGAGAAAAGTTCATCCTGGCGCGTGTGTTGGACTTGCAGTGACGCAAGGAGCACTTGCAGGAGCGCTGGAATATGCATCTGTGAGATGACAAGCCTGTCACTCCTCCCAGCCTTGGCGATGTATCTGCTGGGAGTACAGCCAGGGATGCTGTTAGCGGATTAGAGTTAAACACGTTAACAATGGACACCCCAGGGAACTACCCCCTACCAAAAAAAGGAGGAAAAAAATAATCAAAGAAACCTCTGTAACCACTGTAATGGGCCAAAGTACACCAAAAATCAGCATGACAGCAATTTCCACATAACGCGCTGTCACTGCACTTCCTCTGCGTTTTGCAACAGAGCATTTGAAAGGTCAAATAAAAAGACTTTGTTTGCAATGTGAAAGTCAATGGCTTGAAAACACGTTACACGGTAATCTGCCTGCGCGGAGTGGTGCCTCTTTCGCGCTGCCTTGCCACGGTGATTGCAGTGCAATTTACACAGCTGGGCGGGCCCACGGGTGGCCGGAGCGTGGCAGGCAGGTGGCTGCCTGTTACAGAGTGAAGGATTATGTACAGGATGGACATTTCCCAGGGAATGAGATTTCATCGGCTAGTAACACTGGTGACCACCTCAAGCAGGTGGCCACGCGTACAGGGTGGGGCATAAACACAGGTTTCGCTGTAATGCAGGACGCTCCCAGTAACCAGCTAACCACGGTAAACAATGACTTGACAACCGCCTTCTGCATAAAGAGAGCCAGAAGCCCCGCTTTCATCCCAGAACTTTAAAAACTCCTCTGGCTGGGGAAAGCGTAGCATCGTTAAAAAGGTCTCTGCCGGCACATGCTGGATGCGCCTGCAGAGAGGGAAGCGCACAGTGGGGTTCTACCGCTGCTAAACCAGCACCCCAGCAGTGTCGTGGCGGAACACCTGGATCAGAGGCAATCCAGACTCTCGACTGTTCGGGTCATTTGAGTCTCTCTTCCTTATTTCTCTACGTGCCTACCAAGACAGCTGTTAGGCTAGCTACCACAGCATTTTACAGATACCAAGGAAACACTATCCCTGCTTAGTTCAGGCTTGCAGCATGCCAGCGAGCAACTAGAACATGAAGAGATTGAAGAGAGAAACTAAACTAGCGGGCCGAGTTTCTGTGCAAGCCGTCAGTGGCAGATTGCCGCTCTCTGGCCTCACGGTTGCTCTCCTCTCTTACGTCCTATCGCTCCTATCTGATACGGAGCATTTAAGCACTGCACTGAAGTCTAGACTAGATAAATACACCTGCTTGCTTAGGCACCATCAACAAAGATCCCTCAGGCTCCTCACGTAGCAACACAATACAATACCTTCGCATAATTCGCAAACTTATGATGAAGATTTCATACTGTATGTGTACAAGTGAGTCTAGTAAAACAAAATAAGGGCTAACCAGCCACCTGCTTCATGGCACAAACTTCCATAAATGTCATGAAATTTTATGCTCTCATGGAAAAAAACTTCAATTATTTCACTGCAAGGGGCAAAAGCCTTCACGGTACTTGCCAGGACTTGTTCAGAGAAACACAAAAATAAGCACACAGAAACATATGGAGAGAGGACACGGCAGTAAAATGCCCCAGAAAGCAGGCTGATAATTGAGGCTTACCAGCAAGTCTTTGCATGACGGTGCTCTCACATCACAGTTTTCGATCGCAAGATTTCTGGGACACAGACTGTGTCATCCTGCCTCCTAATAATGATTTGCGGTTTTTACCACCAAAGTGATCCTAGCCTGAGCAAGAGCCGTGAATCACGCCTGTGAGGGGAAGCCACCAACAGTAATGCACTCTTACAGATCAAGAAACTCAAGCCAAGCTGGAGCGCAGCGAGGAGGGAAACCCAGTCAACGGGCTGCTTCATCCCAGTAATAACTTTTACACAAATATTGACAGAACCACAACCCAGGTTACTCACCTTCCTTTCCATCCAGCAGTCTGCGCATGGTGCACACGGTCAGCACCTGAAAAAACCCACAGGAGAATGGCACTGCAAGGTACCAAGGTACTAGTGCTTTGGCCCCGTGTTCTGCATTGTTCAGAAATTTTCTGTTGAAACTTTGCTGCTCATGACATCATTTATATGAACAATGGGAAACACGCAAAGTTTGAAAAAATTAAGCTGCATAAAAATAAAACTTAAACAAAACAATGCAGTAACATCAAAGTATCCTGTTTTGAGTATAGCCGTTCAAAAGGCACATGAATCTTTCATTTCAACATTATTTTTTAACCTCATTTCACATCTGTCTCAATGACTTCGTTCTCATTCTTTCAGAGAGGAAAAAAAAAAAGAAAAAAAGGTTTGCATCTCAGAATGCCTTGCAGAGCAGAAAACAGATGAAAAGGGTCTCCTTCCTGAAGGAGTGCTAGTCCCCTTGCTGCGCTCCAGCAGAGCCAGCTGCCCCAGCACCTTTGCCGCGCAGCCGCCGGCACCACAAAGTTGTCTGTGGCTCGGTCTGCCAAACCCGAGACATTTTAGACAAATATCTCCAGTAACGTTCTTCAACGAACTTCCCCTTCATCAACGCCAGAAAACCAAGAATGTGACCCGCTCCCGGCTAGGACTCGGTCCACATTAAAAACCTCCGTGCACGGCAGAAGAAGAAAAGTCGTCCCGCCGGCGGGCCACACGGGTGTCTGCGATGGGCCACTGCTGCCCAGCAACTGGGGAAGCCTGGGGAAGCTTCTAAGTTGTCTGCAAACATTGAGGACAGTCCCAGCCAGGACAGATCGGCAGGGGTGATGCAAGCAAACATGTCAGGGGATGCAGAATAAACACAACAGCCAGGGAGTTCCGCCATTTACCCTGTTAATGTCAGTAGTACGTATTGTACGCATAAATTATTGGTACTTAAGAAAGAAAGAGTGTATACACACCAGGTATCTGAAAGGCTGTGTGTAACACACCCTTCGAAGCACAGTTGCTAACGTGGGGTTTTGCTGCACTGTCTTTGCTCTTGTAAGCCTCTTGACTAGAGGGGCTTCAGGAAACAAACAGAAAAACTCCAGCTGGTTAGTCCGAACGCTTTACCTAAATCCCTGTTGAGGGATCTGCTGCCGCTGATTCCCTGAGGTTCATCAAAACTAGTTCCCCGCGTGAAGGAGGGCCACGGGAGCACCCTGCCCGACCCACTGGGTAAGCGGCTGGTGTCGCACGTTTCAAAACCCTTTCGCGAACTTCACAATTTGAGATCACGTATAGCAAATACGTGGCAACTTTCCACAGGGCCAAGAAGGGAAACAGACAAGGAGCACGTTCACTGTACACAAACAGCTGTGATGTGTTTCGGATCTCACACAGTATCTACATCCCAGCTCCCAGGGCTCAGTGTCCTGTACCAGCAATAATGACTAAAACTATTGAAAGTCATTAAAGAACTTACCAATCAGTCTTTTAATTGAGGCTATCTGCTTCCCACTATGCAGAGACAAATTCAGCAGGTTAAAACAGTTCCCAGCAAACATCTGCAGAAGCAAGACAAAATCAATGATAAATACAATGGAGTTCCCTTCGTGGTTGATTTTGCTCCCATCTGTACCTATCAACATGCTATCATTACTTGTCAATCCAAAACAACTTTGAAGTACGTTCCCATCCTCTCGCAACATCTTCCCAACAGCCTTTTAATCAAAGTTGAACACAAACTGAAACACTCTTTTCCCCACTTGAACATGTTCACTTGTCCACGCACAGACAGCAAGGCACCTCCGCGCCTGGCAGCACAGGTGCCGAGCCGTGCTGAGCCGTGCCGAGCCGTGCCGGCGCTGGCCATCAGCCTGCTCCTGCCCGGGTACGCTCTGCAGGGCAGCACACCGGTGTCCGTCCTGCCAGCTCAGAGCCGAAGAGAGACATCAGGGTGTGGAGCCTTAAAAACGCAGCAGGCAGGGAACTGCGCCTCAGCGGCACAGTTCCTGCGCTCCTTGCCTCCAGGTGATCCTTTGCTCTCCACCCCAGTGCTGCAAATGGCATGTGACACGCTGCAGATGGCCAGCAGTCACCCGTGCTGCTTGCTGCGCGAGCAGTATCTAGCAACACAGGTGCTGGATTCTGCACTTGCCAGCTAGCTAGTAGCAGCCAATAAATTTTTTTAAAGGAAAGTAGTAAAATCCCAATACTAGACCCACCGAGGAAGCGCTAGTAACCATCCACATTGCCTGCTCAAATGCTAATTGGTACATTGGAGACACAGAAGTAGTACACCATCTGGGCAGATCTCCAGAGTAATTTTCGAGAAAGGTATGTTCAGCACCGCGTGTACCGGGCAAGGCTCTTCCTCCGTCTCAGCGCTACCGGCACCGTTCAATATAGCGCACAGCAGGCTCTGCATATTGGCTGGTGCCCGAGCAGATAACCATGATCTTCCTTCCCCCAGAGGCAGCTATCTCCAGACGTCAGTAAATTAGAGAATCTCCTTGACACTGATAGACAAGTTGTCATGGAGCTATTTTTCTCTTTAACAGAGCTGCAGAGAGCTCTGCCTGCGTATCCGGCTCATGATAAACGGCCCGAGGCATTCATTTGCTCGCTCACTTATTACATTGTCCACTAATATCTTTGCTCCAAGAACTCACACCGCTATTGCTGTTCGGTGCCTGGTTCCCACACTCCCCACGGGCAGCAGCTATTTTGACAGTAAGAAATTCAAAAGGGCACCAAGATCAAAGACCTGCTACAAGAGCTTCTCGGTCTAGCAGACGGCAACACAACTGACGCTCCCCAGCCCGGGAGGAACTTCTCCAGACCTCACCGAGCACCAGGCGCCCGACAGCTTTCATCCCCGTCCGCCACAGCGCTGCCCTCTTTCCCAGCTCTGAACGCGGCGTGCGGAGCCGGCCCGGGCAGCCGGCCAAGGCTGAGCAGCCACTGAGATAAACGATCCACGCGGGACCTTCCCGCTGTCATCCGTCATGGCGATATTTAAAGGCCTGACTTCTGAGGGGCCTGGGGTATAAATACATGCTCATAACCACTCAGACAGACTTTCAAACTACCTAGATGCCCGGCTGAAATCGAAAATACTGATATTAATAAGAATTAGGCATATTTCCAGAAAAAGTAAGCTTTGAGAGAACCCTTGTGGGCACCTAGCTGCATCTTTAGGAGCCTAACATCTTCTAAATAATGTCTCTCACTGACCAGGAACGTCTGCCTTTGTGTAACACACCTGTACAAACGCTCAGATCAAAGTCCACAGAAGACGGCCAGGGAAAAGCAGCATTCAAAACTGAGTTGCACTGGTGAACAGAAGCAAACAAACTTGGAAGGTCAGTGACATCTCTCGGCTGCCAGCCCGCAGCCTGGTTTCGGAGCAGCGGGTGCGAGTAGCCTAGGCACCGCGCACGGGGTGGCCCGCAGGTGTCGGCCAGAGCTCCGCTCTGCCGAACGAGAGGTATTTATTGTACACATACACTGAAAAATTGGGAATCATATGGCTGGTTATTGCTGAAACGAGGTCATTTGAACCTCCCATCTATTACAGAATTTTGGCATTTACATTTTAATAACTGTTTTCACCTCCCTTTTATGTTTTACATGCGCAGATGGATTTGACACATGCTACCCAATGCTTTTTTGTGGATGCACGGTTTTGGTTTGGTTTCTTGGGTTTTTTTTTTCTTTTCAAACAAGAAAGCTGTTCCACGAAATCTAATGCATGAGTTGTCTGTCCTCCAACTTTGTCAGTGCCAAGTTTCCAAGCAAGAGCCATCAGGAAGCTTTCACCCATATACATTTGAGACAGAGCTTTTACATATGAAATGAAACAAAAATCCCACTGATGCCCCAGAACCGGCAGTGAGAGGATTGTTCGCAGGCGCGGCTGACAGTGCTGGCATCAGTGGTACCTTGCTGATTAGCACAGATGTGAGAAAGAGCAGGAGCCTGAAGTGTGAACTGCAGCTGTGCAGCAGAGCCGAGGCGAGGCGGGGGAGAGCCGTCCCGGTGAGAGCACACTCAGAGCTTCCTTTAATTGCATATCCTTCAGTAACTCAGCGGCAGAGACGCTAGTTATACTGGCTAGGCACAGACCCATCCCAGCGGTCCTTCCCGAACAACGGATTTCACATTAGAGACCTCCCCTCCCAACGAAAGGAACCTGCTTCTAGCGCCTTGGCATCTGCACCCAGAAATTACCGTTGTCAATTACTGTCCTACCTCAACAAATATGGCAATTCACAGAGGACGAGAGGATTTGCAAAACCAACCTCAGCTCTCTCAGACCAAACTCAGCAGTCCGTATTAGAAAAATCCTTGGCAACCTTGCGCAAACGTGCCTTCGGGCTGGCACTCAAATTGTACCGAGCTGACCTCGTGCTTTTTGATCCTGGGAGAAGAGAGAGGAAAGTGCACGGGAAATACAGGGGGGGGTTACTGCTATATTGCTGCTCCGGAGATCTTACTCAGGATCCATTATTAATGTTCAGGTGATGGTTTGGGCAGTTAACAGCACTGAGCCAAGGATGTCAGCACGCGGCGTTCTGCAGAGAAAAGCAGACCAGGCCCCGGAGGTCTGCTGCAGAAGTGCTCTGAGCACCCAAAGTCTCAGACTGAAAATACGCAAGGAAGCGTGTTTTGGAGGCATCGCATGACCCCACTTCACAAACAGGATTCAAGGAAATAAAGAGGGAAATAAATACACTTTTCTTTTCTTTTCTTTTGATCTACTGCTAGCAGACCGCTAGACTGAATTCATGCTGCTGGCTGTGTCGTATCCCCTTTCTCCTCTTCCTACATCTTTCGTGCGCAAGCAGGAGTATTAGCTCGCCTCAAACATATCTCAGAGACATCCCAGCTTTTTCTGCACAGCTGAGACACAGAATTTCCTAAAGAAAGAAGCTGCTAGGGCATATAATACAGGTCAAAACAGTAAGACAAAAATACTTAAGTGGCAGAAATTCTTTAGTTAGAGTCACTGCTGGGTCCTATTATAGCCTCCGTGTCTTGAGCGTTTTGTATCATCGTATTTCATGGAATATTGGATGAAGGGTGTCATCACAAGAAACGGTGAGGAAAATCAAAATAATGTCAGAAAAAAAGAAAAGCAGATAAGCTATCAGAAAACTTAGCAGGTTACAGACTTAAAAAATAAGTTTGGCTTAATTTCTCCTGTTCTCCAGACTCACGGGTACCAAACAGAGTCTCTGGCAGTCAGCTGGTGAATGAACCTTTGGCGGGTCGTGCAGAGCTGGCAGTTCTCCTAATAATGCTCTTCTAAACCTGTATTTTAAAAGCTGTCTACTCTTAATTGCCTGTATCACCACCCGCTGTAACAGGGGCACTGTGCAAATGCTTTTCAGAAGGAAACTGCTTCGTAGACTCTGGCTGGAGACAGTCCATAGCGAACACTGACCTCTCCAGATGTGACAAACACTCCTGTACTAACAAGGCCAATGCCAAAAACTTACTCTTTCTTCTGATTCTGCTCTGTCCTGTACCACAGCCAGCTACGAGCACTTGCTCAGACCGAGTACCCAACACCAGGTCGCAAAGAGCAGGAAAAGATTTACACAAATACTTGGTGGTTAGGTTTTCCAGGAAAAGATGAAAAAATATTTGAAAAAAACTTAGCTCCAAATTTATCCAAGGCATATTTTTTCAGGTTCACAGTGAAAATGCACGAGATGGAAATAGTCTGATCCAGCTCCTGCACAACAGAGAAGCTGTCCCGCCTAGCCCAGAACGGCAAAAGGGAGTTTTGACTCATGGCAGCCATCCCATCGGAATGAAACGGGCAGCCATGATGCATCTGTATCCACTACTTTTGATGGTTAGAAAAAGTTAATTAGAACTTCTGAAACAATGAGACATCCAATTTTTCAAACATGATTCATCCTGCGTCTGAACTAGTCTCCCGAGGGTCATTTTCACAGTAAATTAATCTTTCTAATGTCAGACTTAAATTATCAGCAGTGACACCATGACCAGAGTGTCAGCAGCAGCGATGGCCTTGCTGCAGACAGGCGTGGTACTGACACTGATGATATTGAGTCTGACAATATAAAAAATTAGCTTAAAATTAAAATAACTCCGATGACATCAAACGCAACAGAGGCTCATTCAGACCCTGACCATGTCTGCCTCTAGCTGCAAGCTCTGTTGCTTTATTCTTTCCATCGGGAAACGACGGGGCTAGCACCACTAGCCTTCTCTGTACAGTCCTCGAGCGGTGCTGTTGAAGAGTGCTAGACGCCCAGACGAACGCCACAGATTCCTGCCGCTCCTAGACAGCGGAGAGAGTTGCCATGACTATTGCTAGGACCTTTTAGGGAGGGAGGAGATGTATGGGTAACCAACCAGCTCGTACATCTCCATTGGACAGGCACTGATCACATTGCCTTCTCATCGCTCTGCCACGGAGGAGACGGGCCTTAACGCTGCTATAATTAAACGAGATTTTCTTTAGCATCATTTTAAGCACTGAGTATTACAGCAGAAGCTCCTGAGCTATGTTCAGTTGCGAAATTCTAAGAGGTCACAATGTGCATTGGGAGTTAGGTAAATAAAATATAGCAAGTAACTGCTCTAACTCTTCAACAGCCTTTGCCTCAGAGACTGCAGTTCTCTTTTACGGAGCTTTAAGCCGTTCACCGAGTACATCCTGGAAGTAATTTTGTCTGTTGCCTGTTTGCAAGCAAGTCAGATAATATTTCATATTTTTCTTGGCAAGATGAACTTCAGAACTGGGTTCTAACAAGCATATTCTGGGATCTAAACCATCATTTCAGATGCATCAAAATTCTACAACATTTGACCAAAATTGTTGCTTTTGGCAAGCGCTCTTGCAAGGAAATTCATTAGCCAGAATTTGCAAAAAGTGAAGAAAAAAATCAATACTAGCACAGGCAGAGTAAATTCATTTGCTGATTAATGCAGGTATTGCTTCCATTTTCTTTTACAGTCATTGGCAATATACAGGATGCGGCAACCGTTTAACCACATAACCTTCAGCGTCACTTACAAACCAGCTTAAATCGTGGCCAGGCTCCAAATTTCATTAAGCTTGGAGAGGCATTTTGCTGAAGAATCCAACAGTAAAACTCCTTTAAAAAACGACAACAGTCAAAAATAACACGTGACTTTCCTCCTTGTGCATTTCCCCTTTGGCTGGAGGGCTGGGTTTCCCCTTCCCCACCGGAACGGCCGCTCCCCACGGCGCAGACACAGCCCACCTCCGGCTCTCACGCCACGCGCCCCGGCTCTCTCACAGCCGCCAGAGGTGGGACCTCCCCAGGGCAGCTCAGCATGCCCCTGCGCTCCTGTTTCACCCGCATGCAGAACTGTCCAGAGGGAGCTGCTGCAGACCACCGCGGAGCACTGCACAGGCTTCTCTTGGATCGGCTGCCAAGCAAAGCCCAGGGCTCCCTGAAACAGAGACTGAAAAACGGTTGACTAAGTAGAAGAAAAGCCACATTAGCTCTGCCTAGGAAAGTTAATTCATTAAGTAATCTACGGTAACTGTTAATTTGGACCATTTTCGCTCAGTACCTCACCCAGACGGATGATCAGTACCACAGGGCTGGCTGGCTTTTGGTAGGAAACTGATAGACCTGTAGATAAGTATTTTTCAAACTTCAGAAAAGCTTTGCAACGTACATTTTGTTATTTTAAAAACCCCTCCCAGACGTGCATTCTAACACTGCATTCATAAATCTTACGCACAATTAAGAGGCACATTTAAATGCCGTGGATTAGAAGTCAGTGCACAAAGTATAGCACCACTAAGTCATGCTGCCTCGGCAGCGCTGGGCGCCATTTTGGTAGGGAAAACCATACACCCTCCACGCTGCTACAATCGTCCCAGTTGTACTAATGATTTAAAAAACCACTTAAGCCGATGAAGCTGAGTGAGCCACGCATGCAGCGGGCGGTGGGTGATGGCACAGAGGCCAGGCGAGAGGCCATCCTCGCCCCAGAGGGCTGGCGCTGGCGCCAGGAGCTGGTGGAAGCACAGAGTTATGCAGAGCCCCAGTGAGAGAAATGTGAACCACCCGCTGCGAAGACGCCGGGTGTTACAGCAAAGCTGTTTCGGTAGGCAGCGACAGAGCTGTGCCACGTGCCCTGGGGCACACCCGGCGGCGTTACCGGTGCCACCTCTTCCTTCCCCTCGGCCGCCCCAGCTGCCCGGCGGGGGCCCAGCCGTGGCACTGCCATGGGCTCAAGGACAAGCCGAGGGTGCTGGGCAGGGCCCTGCCGGGTCCCAGGCTGCTCCACGCCGTGCTGCCCAGGGCAGGGAGGGAGGGTGCCGGTTTCTCCACGGCCCCGAGGCGCTGCNCCCCGGCTGCCCGGCGGGGGCCCAGCCGTGGCACTGCCATGGGCTCAAGGACAAGCTGAGGGTGCCGGGCAGGGCCCTGCCGGGTCCCAGGCTGCTCCACGCCGTGCTGCCCAGGGCAGGGAGGGAGGGTGCCGGTTTCTCCACGGCCCCGAGGGGCTGCCAGAGCACTGGGCTGGGGGCGGCCATCGCCACCACAGGCTGGCAGCCACAGGGGCCAGGCTCCCAGAGCCACTGGAGCTGCCCGGCCCTGCAGAGCCACCGCTCCAGCCAGGGCCAGCCGGGGCCTGAGGCCCTTCAGCAGCGGCTTCAAGATCTAGGGGTGATTCACCCAAAGCAACACGAAACGGAATGGCATGGCCAGCCCTCCTTCCACCCGGAGACACTCAAATGGTTTTGCTGGCCTTCCTCTGCAGTGACTGAACCCCCAATGTCCCGTCGGAAGCATTCACCGCCCTGAGACAGACACGCACCCAGCGGAGCCCGAGAGCCAGCCCTGCCACTCAGCAACCACCATCACTCGATAATTACAAAACAAACTATGCAACAAAATAGATGAGCTTGGTAATTCGTTATCATTTTACTGCTTCGTAAGTGTGCTCAAGATTGTAAATTGGTGCTGTATTAAAAATGACAGAAACACATTGGATCCTGCACTAAGAGAGTGATTTTAGCAGGTTGGTTGTGTGTTTCGGCATCCGCAGACAGTAATGGGGAGGATGGAAGCGGCAACGCAGAGGTGCTGAGAGGAGCCTGCACTGCTAGATAACGCACAGAAAGGAAAATCTGATGGGGAAATGATTACGCAGTTGCAGTGTGTTTCGGAGCAGGGTCCTGACGTGGCAGCGCGGCAGGAGGCCGACGTGGGACTGCACTGCGTCCCCAGGCAGTGCACAGCAGCAGCGGACAGCAGCAGCGGACAGCAGCAGTGGGCAGGCAGCAGCGGGCAGCCTGAGAAGCTGCATCCCCACAGGGATCCGTCCTGAGCTCCACTGCTGCTCCTGGGGGAGCAACTCTGAGTCGCCCTCAAAACAGCGCGCCACGTCTCTGAATGCACTGTGGTACCTCGGACTGAGGGGCACAAGGAGCACGTAAACAGGCATAGTTTCATAGAGCCATCCTCTGCACGGGCCCACTGGGGCCAGGGAGCAGACTGCCCAGTGCCTGCGAGGTGGCAGCAGGAGCACAGGGAAAGTGAGCGTAGGAACAAAACCTTGGCATGCCGGGAGGATGCTGGGCCTGAAGAGAGCGATGCAAGCTGTAACAATCAAGAGTCTGGAAAGTGACAACAGAGGAGCTGTCTGTCTGAAACAAAAAGATCAGTGGCTCCAGACACTTCTTGTTTATTAAGCTTTGTTCTTCCTAAAGGACTTTACTTCGGGGTGATCTTGCAGTATAAGACAGGATTACCCTCACTTCCTCAATTCTGCCAAGTACAAAGCACCGTTCATGAATTATTGAACTCTTGAGTTGCTGTGCGCACTCTGGGTAATGGCAAGCCTGTGTGTTAAGAGAACAACCTGCTGATTATTCAATTTTCGTGTGCTTTATTAACGTGGCACATCAAGTATACACACATCAACAGCACACTGAAAAAAAATCTGTTTGCTTTAGACTCAAATATTCTGCAAAGCAAAGAAATTATTACAAAGAGGGCTTCCCCCCCATTTGTTAGCAGGTTCAATTATTGTGCCACTTAACCTGACTATTTTAATGTTCATCTACTTCTTACTCCACATGAAAGCTTTATTACCAGCACTCTCATCGTTTAGAAATAAGCTGAAGCCGTAGACTGCTGAAGGGTTTTGGTTTTAGAGCCTAAGTAGAGGTGCATAGCAAGAACTACTGAATGGGAAGAAGGCTGGCATGTACTGTGCCTGCTGTTGGATACGTCTCCAACACCATTGCAGGGAACAAATTAAACAACCCCCAGTTTGAATGTAGGGCAAAATTATGGCTATAGCTCTTCTGATACCAGCGTGAAACAGAGAGGCTCAGCGGTTACGTGTGTCCCTCAGCACTGGGCAGGCAACTTGGTAAGATACTGAATTTTTTTGTTCGTATTTCCCTCTTATCAATCATGCACATCTGAATGGGTAGCAGAAAATGTGGCCAAATCTGATTTCTTCCTAGATATCAAACAGAAATTTTCAAGCACTCTTTTATCTCCTTCAGCAAGAAGCTAGACTGCATTGAAGGCAGCTACTGCAACTGCACTGCAGCAATAGTATGTGGTTTATAAACACCACCAAGTAACAGGCTTCACGGCGTGCACACCACTAGCTGCTTTAGGTGACCGTACAGACTGATCAATCGGGGATATGTTTTCATTATCATATATAGTTCGATAATTAAACAGATTTGATATCAGCAGCTCTTTGATAACACCAGCTTGGAATGGGCACTACAGCTCGCTTCTACATCAAACAACTGCATGCAAGAACTTCATGGAACTCATTACAGTAGCATCAAAACTTCAATGGCTTTCAATACGACTTTGGGACTTCCTTGCTGTCCTTTCATTCTCTTACAGACCTGATTCTTCCAAACATTTAAACAGGTGTTTAGCAAAGTGCTTTCAAGGAAAACAATCAGGAGGGGTCTGAAGCACACGACTAATCTGCGACACGCAGAAACACTGTCGACATACACGGGACTGCTCATGTACATCACGTTACTCGTGCGTGCAGGCATCCTGCTGGATCAGAGCTGGCACACTGCGAATCCCAGCCGTACGAACTAGGCCTGTGCCCAAGAATGCTTCTGAAATAGGATGTGCTTTAGGAACTGCCTAAGTCTAATGAGGAACTGCAGTCTTTGTTGAAATAAGGCCTATATAAAATGGATAAAAACTTTTTTCTAAATTTGAAAAGTGAAATGTATTTAACAACATATATAAAGATGCCATCGAGAGTTAGTAAAACTATTCATGTAAAATAAAATTATCCAGCATACTTATTCAATCATATTCTTCATCATTTATCTGTCTTTACATATGTAGAAGAGCAAGATCTGCTTCTATTTGTTAGACACTTAGCTTTTTCAAAGAGTAACCTAATAAGTGAATTGATAAGTAATGAAAGCATTAACTGTCATATAAAGATTATGACTCTGGTGCTCGGTAGTGCAATTAAATTTAATGGTTTTTTCTCTGTGGCTGTGAATAACGATAAGATTTCCCTTGTGAATATCTAAGCAGCTGACTGATTACATCAGGACAACTGCCCTGGATGGCCAATGCAAGCCATGACTAACAATGTCATTAAAACTAAGTTTTGCACTTACCTTAAGTGACCTTAAGTGTTAAGCAAGAAGATAATATTTAGGTGTGATTACTTACACAATAAACATGCATAAAACTATCCCCAAACCAGGTCACCCATAAAAAAAAGGAAAAATAAGAACTCATTTGAGTAACACTGAGATGTAAAGATGTACTCGTTTTTTTGTTTTGTTTCCTGCGATGGGCCTGTAGTACAGGTATGGTTACGTTCAGAGAGGAATTCATAGTTCTCATTTCTGGATAAAACAGCCAGGAAGGCATTAATAACAACTGAAGATCAATCAAAATCAGAAATGCTTTCTGAAAAAAAGGGTAACTGAGAAACACAAAACTTGACACTTAAATGGCTCTAGAGGAGACATCATCTAGAAGAGACATCATTTCTGAAACACGTTGACTGTTACCTAATTAAATAAAGGAAAACGCTCTGGTGGCTAGACTCCCAGAACCCTAACATCACCGTTGCTCTTCAGGAGTGCTTATTAGTAAGAACAGCGGTATTGTTTCAGAGTAACGTGCACGGTCTTACAGAAGAGCTCAGTATTATTTCACAAAATTCACCCTTTCTGAGACAACGAGGATCTCACAGGAGAGCAGAATTTCAAGACTTCAGGACTGCATAACTGGGCAATCATTTAACGGGCATCGTTTACCTCGCTCACGTTGGAGTTTTTGTGGAATACATTACTCACTGTTTTCTCCTATTACTCGACCAACTTCAGCAATGTCTCAGATGTCTGGATGAAACGATCAGTCTTCAGTAATGACAGCAGTGATCACCCTAGCCTCTGCTCATACAAAGTTTCGCCGTCTCACGCAATAATGCCGTGACAACCCTGGCTGCAGCTGGTGCTAATGACAAATTAGTGATGCCCTAACAATAGGAAGAAGCTGAACAGATTTCATTCAGGTCAGCTATAACTGCACTGGGCTACTCACCAGGATCCTCCTCCCAACAAAGCTGGGGTTTCTGCGGTGCTTCCCGCACACCCATTCCTCTGCCCCGTGCCGGCAGGGCTGCTGCTGCGTCCAGCAGACACCAGGTCCCGGTGTGCCGGGTGGCTCTGTAAGCCAGACAGCTGTAACGCTATTCCTCTCTGGTCTTCCAAGATTCTCACTTTTCTCTCCATTCATTTTCACCGTTGTGTGCACCCCTGTTTATCCAGGCCTCACCGCAGCAAACTGCCCTGCTGCTCCAAACAAAGTTCAGCGCCACAACGCCTATNAGAAGCTGAACAGATTTCATTCAGGTCAGCTATAACTGCACTGGGCTACTCACCAGGATCCTCCTCCCAACAAAGCTGGGGTTTCTGCGGTGCTTCCCGCACACCCATTCCTCTGCCCCGTGCCGGCAGGGCTTCTCCTGCGTCCAGCAGACACCAGGTCCCGGTGTGCCGGGTGGCTCTGTAAGCCAGACAGCTGTAACGCTATTCCTCTCTGGTCTTCCAAGATTCTC
>VZSC01007719.1:0-25258 GCA_013398225.1 Steatornis caripensis
GCCGATAAGGGAAATATTGTTGTAGAACCTTTCCTGGGTCTAGGAAACACCACTGTCTTTTAACGAGCTATTTGTGCTTAGACTGGACTTTCTGATTTGCTGGGCTTATGGTCTCAAGCGTATTGCTCAGCCCAGTACAGCTTTCCATAATACTCAGCACTAGTGACCAAAGAGAAAATGCAGATACTGTCTGCACGTAGTGCATAAACTAAGATAACTTTACAATAAATGTCGATGGCGAGAGACAAGAGGGAGCTAATCCACCTGGCTTGCAGTTGGCCACCCTTTTGTTAAAATTTCTGAATAGCTGTTTGCTCTGTGTTTTCCACTTGGCGCAGGTAGACGCGGCTGGTTAAAAGGCCCGGAGGTTGTGCTCCAGACGCACACGTACAAAGAGCAGTCAGATCAATATCAATCTCTGCAGCCTGGTGCTGTTACAAAGGCTCGTGAGTGCATGTTGTTCAGCTGTGGTTGTGCCCGCAATAGAGATCAAAGTCAGCTGAATGATGCTGTAGCTCCTGGGACGCTGCAATAGAGATACAGAGAGCGGTCAAGACAACAGGTTAGGGAAGATGCAAATGGGAACAAATGAGCTGTGGTATTTGCCACAATGAATTAACTTAATTAAGAATGAAAAAAAAAATGGAGAAGAAAAGTGTTCTCTAATGCTGCTGAAATTAGTCTAATACAGTGCAAATGGTATTGTTGGGGGGCGTGTTGTCTGCTGCTCCATGTTATACCCCTGGTTANACAGGTTAGGGAAGATGCAAATGGGAACAAATGAGCTCTGGTATTTGCCACAATGAATTAACTTAATTAAGAATGAAAAAAAAAATGGAGAAGAAAAATGTTCTCTAATGCTGCTGAAATTAGTCTAATACAGTGCAAATGGTATTGTTGGGGGGCGTGTTGTCTGCTGCTCCATGTTATACCCCTGGTTACGGTGGAAGCGGGGTGGGTTTGAGGGCTGTATGTCAATGATTGGGAGGGAAGGATTCTGTGCTCTGGAGCAGGGGCTTTAACATAAAAGGGCAGCACATTTACACCACAGAGCACTGCAAACCAAAACTACTTGGTCTGGTGCAAGTGGAATAGTATGGCATTTTTGAACAATTTTTTTTCTATTACGCTGTCTCATCTGAAGAATTGTTTCTATCTCTGCTTACCTTTCCTTAGTTTTGTCTAACAAAACCCAAAACCTCTCCAAAACCAAGTAACAGTTGAGATTTCTGGAATCTATACTCATAAATTCATGGTGAAGTGTGATTGCTCTGTAGTTACAATGCCTAGGTGTCTGTGACTATACTGTTGTGTGATTCTCTCTCTAAGAAGTAAAATACTTTAATATAACTCTCATTGGCTGGTCACAAGGAGATGAAATCTCTGTTAAAATATCATAAATGTAGCAGTAAAATTATAGGAAAATTTATTGGGTCACAAAGATGGTAATAGAGGGAGAATGAAATGAAGAGGAACGGGTGAGGATGACAGGCATTGTTAGAAGCATAGACAGCAAATGACACACAGAAATTTGATAAGCCTCTTTGAGAAGCTGCAGGGGAATGGGTGCTCTTTGGTAGTGTGTAGGCTCCAAAATAAGGATAGCAGAAGAAAAAGCAAGAAGTTAGAGTGCCAGTTGTGTTTCCCAGACTGTTAAGTCATTGCTCTGAGATTCTTTTGGGGAACTTTATACTATCTTTTCTTTCCTTTTTAAAAAATATGTATTGGTATCTCGTTAGAAAGTATCTAAAATCACTTCCTCCATCCTGTTTCTGGGCAAGTTAAAGTTATTGTTGCTAAACAAATGTTGAAGTAATGAGTTGAAATGAGAGGAGAAAATGTCCTTGTGTGAACCTTTGTATTCATAACGATGTGCTTTCTATCTACAAGTACCACTGCAGTGTGTTTCTTACAAGGACTGGGAGATCTGGCCTGGAGATAGCAGTGGTGGTGTGGCTGGTAGAAGTGACTGTGAGCTCCAGGGAAGAGACAAACATGTTCTGTGACAGAAGGGAGTTGTCAGAGGGTGGATATGGCCTGGGAAAGCTGCAGCTATGTGTTTGCCTTTTTTATTTTAGGAACAAGCATTGATGCCGTATAAAGCAGCAGGGTGGCTGGCCTGTGAGANTGGTGATGTGGCTGGTAGAAGTGACTGTGAGCTCCAGGGAAGAGACAAACATGTTCTGTGACAGAAGGGAGTTGTCAGAGGGTGGATATGGCCTGGGAAAGCTGCAGCTATGTGTTTGCCTTTTTTATTTCAGGAACAAGCATTGATGCCGTATAAAGCAGCAGGGTGGCTGGCCTGTGAGACCCAGGAGAGGGAAGAAAGGAAATGAAAAAGGGATTGTTCTGGGACTGAAGGGTGATGGTTGATGGTAATGGCTGAACTTTGCTATGGGGAAGGGCCAGCCCTGCTGTTCCCTCAGACGGCAGAAAGCAGCTGTAACTCTGCTATGAATGTGTGATGGAACCATCTGGCTTCTGCAAACTCACTGCTTGCACAGCTGTGCCACAGCTGTTCCACGACCCTCTTTGCTTTCTGCCTGGAGAAGCAGGATAGGGAGCTGAGCGATGGACTTGTGTTTTGCAGGAGATAATAAAGTCCTGGTATGGTGTCTTTAGCACTGTTTAATGCTGGCTGAGCCTTGTTGAAGTGCACAGCAAGTTTTTTGTAGAGCTGAGCGAGGTCAGCTGTGAGTGTCCTGCTTCACAGCAGCTGATAAAACTGGGGGACATTCCCCAGGACGGACTGGCATGTAAATCAGGGCTTAGTTGGTCTGTAACTTCTCTTTTCACCTGTGTCATTGCACTGGACTTGCATGAGTGCTCACAAATGTTCCAGTGAGCAGCTGTGGTCTGACAGCCTAGCACAGTCTGCATTCAGGTAAACAACAGGAGCTGGCTTCAGAGCTGGATGTGCGGTGGAAGTGCCTGCACTTGGCCAGCCAGCTGGGTGCCTGGGCATTGGTGCCTTGGACACCCGATGGATGCTTGGGCCAGTCCCCAAACCTGCTGGAAATATCTTTGGTTTCACAGAGACTAGAAATATCTCTGCAAATGCTCTGTGAGATGTGGGTAGCTGTTTTTCCAGTGTGTTACTAGATAGCCTTGTAGACTTTCAGCAGTTACCTGCAGTAAAGTGCTGAGGGAAACCTCCAGAACTCAAAAGGAAATTTACCAAAGTTGGCCCGAAACAAAGTTTTGAAAAGTTGCAGAAAGTATGAAAACAGTGACAAGCTTTAATGTTTCTTCACTTTTTTATATGAATACAAAGATGGTGTTTTTTTTGTTTGACGGACTGCATGTATATTTGGTTATACTGAATCTAAGAGTGAATGCAGTTTCCTCGGGGCTGTCTTTAAGTACATCTGTGTCATGCCTTGTTTCTGATTCAGCACACAGTAACTTTGCCGCCCAGTGATATCACAATACAAAAGCAGGTCCTGAACACTTTTTTCAAAGAACTCTGACCTTATACCGTTTTTCCCTGTTTAAGACTTTTGACTAGGTATAGTTCCGAAGACCAGTCTGAAGAGATCCAGCTGTAGCTTTCTGCCATGTTTTCCTAGCTCATACTCTTCTTTTTTTGTCATACTGAATATTTCATACTAAATTCTTCAAACTGCTGCATTTCCATGAGATACCGTCTTGACTACAATAAGCACAAAGCGCTGCAGCACAAAGGATGCTCTCCAGGCCACAGATCTGGTATTTCTCATAACTTTGATGTCCTCTTTGGCAGCAGATCTGTCTTACATTGCCTGCATTGATTACTCATGAAGTAGCTAATGGACTCTGAAGTAGCTAATGGACTCCAACAGGCAATTTTATGCTGCAGAAGATATGCATTGATTGCAGACTAATAAAGCTGGAGCAGTGGCATCAACTCTTTGATGTCATGCATTTCATACTGTATTTGCTTTTTAATTTCAAAAGCATGTGTTTTTGCCATTGTTACAAGTTTCCCTTCTTGGTTTTAAGAAAACTCTAGTTGTGAAAAACCAGCACTGAAGGAATGAATTCCCTTGTCCCCTTGGTGTGTGGTATTTTGCTGTTTCAAGCATTAGCTTTAGAGTTTCTCCTTGATAAGACAGAATTCGTGTAAAGGTTTAATCTTGTTCTGGAGTTATTGGAAATACCTCTGCTGATTCAGCCCACCATGAGACTGTGGCTTTTAGAGATATGCTTTAGATTGTATTCTGGTCATGTAGAAATGCTTGAATAGTGAGCCATATATATTTTTTCCTTTCTCGGTAACCTTCTGCTACATATAGAGTTCACTGAACTGATGTGTGTTTAGGCATATTTCATAGTATTAAAGTGAAATAAAACTAGCTAGCTAGTATCTAGATCTCGGTGTATTACATCAAAAAGGCCCATTAAAAAAATGGAACAGGCCAAATGGTCTGTGTTAGCCCAAACTACAGATAAAATTTGAGTGTGGAAATATGTCATCTTTGAAATATAATGTAAATATGGCAGCCCCATAAAGAGTTGTGAGAGACTTCTTCAGTTCATGTAATTAAATCTGGAAAAACAAAAAAACAAAAGCCTCTAAACATCCTTCTCGCTTAAATGGCTATTCTACCTTTGAAGTAATGTGCTTGTTGTTTTAGGGAGAATTCAGACCTGGCATTCTCCTAGGAGCGTTCCCAAACATTTCAACCTAGTCTCTTACAGTGAAAAGCAGGCTGAATTATTTTACTTATGGATGCTCTTTCTCCTTAAGAGAAGCAATGCAAGATAAACGGTATGATCTGTGGGTTGTTTTAATTCTGCACCTCTCCATTATTAAATTACTTTTCAAAAGCATTTAAAGAAAATCTTTTTAGTTATGTTCTCTCAGTGCTTGTAGTTTCCTAGCAAAGGATAAAAGGCAGTTCACTATGAACTTCTGTTTTTATCAAGCTGTATCACTATAAAAAGAATTTAATAAGGCACCAGTCTTGGGATTTTTGCTCAAATTAGTAAATTCATTTTTATTAAAGGGAAATTAAGATTTAATGGCTAAATTCCGTTAAAAGTGCATGGTGGTGTACTTGTCTGCAGGCAACTAAGTCTTTACTGGATCTAGTCCATGTGACCCTAGGTTTTATGGCAAGTGATTGATAATTAATTGTCCACAATTAATTACACTTTTGGACTGGACCATTATTGGTGAATGGCTTTCTGGAGGTTTCTTAAGAGGAATAACGTCCTCCATGAGACTGCCAACTATCCAACTAAGAGATACTTACCAGTTTTGACAGGCAAGGTTTACTAGTTGAAACTGGGGTGTGGATTGAAATGATCAGTCTTGTGTACGGACAGGTCAAGAGACTCTGTTACAGGCCTTAATGAGGTTACTGCACTTTATTTAGTCCCTGGAAAAGAGTGATGTAAGGTGCTGCTTATACAAATAAGACTAGCATCTGTGCTTATATTAAAAAAAAAAAGCTATTAATGCTTCAAGTTCTTGAAGCAAAAACTTGCCCATGAAGGCAAATTCATGCTATGGTGTAATTACATGCATCACCCTTTCTCTGATTAAGTGCAATTCAAACTTATATTAAAAAAAAAAATCACATAAGAACCCCCCTCCACCCTTACACCTGTTTCTGGTTTATTTACTATTCAAACCACACTCTAGACCTTTGGGGCAATTAGCAGCCCCACACAATATGCCTCCATGCTTTATTTGGGATACTGGTAATTACAACATTAAAACCACAGGTATTAATGAGTCAGATGAGTTCAAGGACGGTGCACCTTTGTGATCTCATCATGCTNTACTGCAAACTATTTAGTCCCTGGAAAAGAGTGATGTAAGGTGCTGCTTATACAAATAAGACTAGCATCTGTGCTTATATTAAAAAAAAAAAGCTATTAATGCTTCAAGTTCTTGAAGCAAAAACTTGCCCATGAAGGCAAATTCATGCTATGGTGTAATTACATGCATCACCCTTTCTCTGATTAAGTGCAATTCAAACTTATATTAAAAAAAAAAATCACATAAGAACCCCCCTCCACCCTTACACCTGTTTCTGGTTTATTTACTATTCAAACCACACTCTAGACCTTTGGGGCAATTAGCAGCCCCACACAATATGCCTCCATGCTTTATTTGGGATACTGGTAATTACAACATTAAAACCACAGGTATTAATGAGTCAGATGAGTTCAAGGACGGTGCACCTTTGTGATCTCATCATGCTTCTGGAAATGCAAATAGCTGGTTCGTGTCTCCTTCAGGCTACTGTATCCTATGTGTCTACACAGCATGTGTCATAAAGGATGATGGTATGGCAGGCTTGCTGTTCTCTGGATGACCTTGCTTTGTGCTGAGGTCTGACTTGGAACTCCTCACTAATGAGGGTGAAACTATATAATCTCTTTTCTCTATACCAAATACAGTGATAAAAGATTTAAGTTGTTGGTGTTTTGCGGGATTTTTGTGGTTGGTTTTTTTGGGTTGTGTGGCTTGGTTTTTAAGTTAACAACATTGCATTTTTCTGTATTAGTATATTGGATATAATTATATATTGTTTTGTCTTTAATCTTTCAAGTTGTCATTAAATGGAAGAATGACAGGCTTTTGAACATGAGACAAATCTACTTTATCTCTTAAATTAATTGTCAGGAGACTGTATAAACACTGAAAACAAATTTAATAAAGGAGGTGCTCCAGACGGTCGAGGGTAGACTTACGCATTCAGAACATTCCTCATTATAATTGCAATATCATGCACAGAGATTCATACTGACGCTTTGGGGAATTTACAGATGAGATGTACTACAATCTGCTAGGAGGCATAATATTCACAGGGTTTTATTGTCACAGAAAGAGCATAATCACTATTGAAGAAAACTAATTGCTGACAGTTTTGAGCTGGCTTTGGTGCACAATACATTTGTATTGTAGATCCTTGTTTGAAAAATATTTAAAGTACATGTGCGAATAGCAGCATATTGCTCTAATCTCCATGGCATTTATGTACAGTTTTTCGTAAATGACTCCAAGATTCCTTTGCCTATGCAGGTCGTTAGTTGGCAGTGTGATTCTTTCAGAGGTTCAATTTCAATGCAGCTCTGGCTGTACAGCTCAGGTCCCCAATAAACTGATGAGAAAGGCTTTAAATAACATACTTCAGCATAGCCTTCTCTGCTTTCAGGTGACAGCAATAGAACATACCAGTCCCCTTTCTCTGCAGGAGAAGTTCTGGGATGCTGCTCTCATCTGGGAGCAAAGGAAGAGCTGTAGTTCAGATCTCTGATGCAAAAACACCTGCAAAAGAGAAGGAATTCCCACCAAACACGTGTTTCTGATCTCCCGTGGCCACTGTAGCGTGGATTTATTCACAGTATTTTTCTGATTTTTTTTTTTGTTTATCCTTCTCTTGCTGAGAAAAATCCAGCATGCAATGTTCCATGGTTTCTTAACTTGTCGATACAACTTTAAAAACTTCAAATATCTAATTCTAGCTGACTTATAACCAAATTGCAAAGGGCTCAACTGTGTGTTGAAAATGAGGGGGTTTTGTGTCATATGTGAGTTTCCGGCATTAATGCTGCTGTATGAGCTTAAGGCGCTCCTGTGCAGAGGTATACAGAACAGCTACTAGCTGATAACTTAAAATTAGTAAATGTATTTTTAATAAGTCACCTATAGGTGTAGAAAAGTTTAGACTGGTATTCAATAGCTTCTCCAGGAAGCAAGGGTAAGGTGCTTTTGGAAGTGTGCTTCAAAGGTACTTGATATGTTTTAATTTGCTCACCTATGCAGTCTTATTTATTCCTCGCACAGCAAAATGGTATTGCACGTCAAACCATTCATCAAACTTTCAACCACAGTCTTGGAGGAGAACTGTGGTGACCAGTGAAGTGTGCCTGGTGAATGAAGGGCAGCAAATGTGTCGTAAGAATTGAAAGGTCATCAGCTCTTGGAAGAGTTGAGAAAGGGCATTGAAGCTGGAAGAGAGAATTAAGCAGGCAGACAAAGAGAAAATGTGTTTGTACTAATTAATTAGTTCTACCTGCCGTTGTTGGTTTTTGCTGACGAAAGATGGAGACTTCTCTGGTCTTCAGTATCTCTGATTTGATTGCACAGACTTTGGTGCTGAAGGAAGTCATGGTTGCCACTGGAATAGCTTCATCAGTGTGGAAAAAGACTGTGAGTACATAATTCATGTACACAACAGATGCAGTTGTGCATGAATTGATTGGAATGGAGCCCAGGTAGTGACTCCTGGGGTTTTCAGAGTGCTGCCTGTGCTCAGGCAAAGAAAAATTGTGGTCTGACAGGGTTGGGAAGGGATGAGAACATTCAGAGCTGGGAGATTGCACAGGAGTGATGGCCAGTGGTATAAGGAGTCTCCCCAGTTCAGTAAATTAAAATCTTGAAGCTGTAACTGTGTATACCTGCTCCTTTAAGTAAAATAAAGCAAAAACTGTGATAGGAAGAACTTTAGACCTTGGAGAAATTATTTCTTTGCAATATTAGTGTATAGGCCAGAAAATGTACCAAGGGAGCATTTCTGACACAAATTTGACAAAAGAATGAATGCGGATTATAGGAACAAAACTATTCAATCTCCTCTTGGTACCTGCTGTAATCCGTCAGAGCTCTGGCAAATTCAAATGTACAAGTAACTCATGAAACAAAACAATCTCCATTCCTTTCAGTCCCTATTTTAAAATTGTATATGCCTAGTTGCAGGGGAAAAAATACAACAAAAGGTGTGAAAACTGTTGCAGATTTATCTACTGCCTTATTTAAGCAGCTCACATCCATGAGATTGGAGCATTTTAGTGCTGAAAATTGATTTCTGGGCAAAACAGGGATCAGAGAGGCAGAAATTGGAACTCAAACCATGTCTTCTTCAGCAGCCAGACTTCAGACAACT
Source organism: Steatornis caripensis (assembly GCA_013398225.1). Classification (NCBI taxonomy): domain Eukaryota; kingdom Metazoa; phylum Chordata; class Aves; order Caprimulgiformes; family Steatornithidae; genus Steatornis; species Steatornis caripensis. The sequence continues at coordinate 8,883 of VZSC01007719.1, forward strand.
GTATGGTGGGAAAGCTTAGCAGCAGGTTGAGCTGTGGTTTGATGATATGATAAACCTGGCTTTTCAGCCAGTGATGGAGGATCACAAATGCTGTGACTGCACGACACAAAGCTCTGATCAGACAGAACTCGCTATGAAGGTTGAAGTTTTGTTTTAAGAACTATTTATGGATTAACTTTGTAGCAGGGAGGTTTTGTGCCATGTCAGAAGCTTTGTCAGTGGGCATAAATTCAATAAAGTACCACAGAATTCAGGCCATGCACTCTGACTAACCAGAAATGCAATTATGTGCAAGTGTTTGTACAGTTGGTGATTCAGTGGTGCACGGGCTGTGATATTAATCGCTGTGGAGAAATGTCCTAAATTCAAGTCCTTAAGAATCATGGATAAAGAATCTCTGCCTGCTGCACAATACCAAAAAGGCATTGTGTTAAAGGTGTTTGTTGGTTTTGGGAGGTTACTGATTAAGGGAGTTTGGTTTTGTGGGTGGTTTTTTTGTTTGTTTGGTTTATTTTTTTTAAATAGAGGTGTTTGCTATTTTTTTTTTTGAGGGGGTGGGAGGATGCTTATTTTTAAGGGTGATGCTTTTTTGAAGATGCTTCTGCCTTGGCTTATAGCAAAGCTAAATGTGTCTTTAAAAATTGAAGTATTGATTCTCTATTAAATGACACCTAGGATTTCTGGAGAGGTTACACGTGACCCTTGTGAAGATTTCTTTATGTATTGCATAGACTTTGTCATGTCACACATGACTTTCAAAAGAAGTTTTGGTGTACTGGTGTAATAGTGGTCCACAACAGACTGAATGTACCAATGAAACAACAAACTTACTTTAGAAACAAAACTGTAGTTGACTTTCAGTTTCTGTTTAAATTGTAATATTGTACCATCAACTATTTCAGATCAGTTAGTTTGTTAGTAGCATACAGCACACTTGCACGCACAAGTGTAAACTACAACTATTACAATATCTAGAAAGAAAGCTTGAACAACAAACTAAGACTAAGTATGCAGTGATCTTCAGAAGCTCATAAAATACTTGCTATGCAACTGTTATGGTTACACTGTAGATCCTGGGAATAATGGTGTTGAAATATGGGATGTTAATCTCATAAGAATTTGCTAGTGGAGATAAGAAATTGATCTCCGTATAAAACTACAAGTAGATTTTCAAAACCTTTAATCAAAACTGTCTTACTGGATCCTGTGGATTACTTTTCCAAAAGGATGGTAACAAGTTTTACAGAACACTTTTGTAAAGGTCATAGTTTGCTTAAAGCTAAATATAACATTAAAGATGGTCTGATAGCCTTCAGTAGGTTCACAGGCTGTGATTGTTACATCTGACCTTACAAAGAAGTACAGAATATGCAGTTTTCTTGAGTGACTCTGTCTTTACAAATTTTTGCTGAACTATAGCTATGATTAATCCTAATTTAATAATGGAAATCAGTAGAAATAAAATATAAATAAACTCACACTATGACTCTGCTCATGTATCTGCTAATTTTCAAGATCTAGGGATGTGGTCTAGTCATAGGTATGAACATTCTTTCTTTTGTGCTGATAATATTAATCAAAGTTGCCTTCCCAATGCAACAAGCTTAAAGGAGAAGCTGCCTGCTTTTTGCTGTAGAAAAATGTATTGGTTACAGAAGGAAACCAAGGACTGATGGATTGAAGAGACGATTCCTAAAATCATGTCATTTATGAAATTAAGAAGTAAAATTACATGGTTTGATCAGTTGAATAAGGTAAGAGTTGTGAAATATATCTAGTCTTTGACCTGTTGATTCATCATTCCAAGTTACGGTATAGGTGTAAGGAAAGATGTCAGGAGATTAAAAGTGCTATTTAATCCTAGGCTTAGGCTTTGTCATTATTTTTTAAATAGATGAATGAAATTTGTGGGTGGTGAAGTCTGTCTCAAGTTAATCAGATTCCAGTAAAAACCTTCCAAAATGGCAGAACCTTTCCCCTCTAGCTCTTGCAGCTGATGAAATGTGTCTCTCATCCTCTTTCCTGAAAAATGACCTTACTTATACCTGACATCATAAATTATTTTGCTTATTTTTATTTTGCCTGTATCAAATTCTTGTTACTTTATAAGACTATATTAAAACAAAGTCTTAATCAGATAGAGGCTGACATCTGGTAAGCTTGCATGCGTTACATTTCCTCTGCCTTGTTTATGAGCCCTTTCTTACAAAATGTCTGGAAAAGTAACAAATCTGGAGTCTGGCAAATGTAAATACTCCAGGGTTGAAAGGATGCCCAGGGAGAGTGCTGTTCTGGCAGACCCCCTGGGTTATCAAGTACTCTGCTATGAGCACCCTGACTATAATTACATCAACATTACCCAGATTGAGAGGCTGCTTCTCTGAAAAGTCAGGGTAACAAAGCATTTAGAGTTTAGTTCAATGCCAACTGCGGTTTCAGGCAATTTCCCCCACCCTGAAGTGTCTAAGGATCTGCTTCTTAAACCGAGCTCTTCAGATCTCTGTCAAATAAACATGGCAGAGCATCAGTCTGTAGCTATCTATTGTCAAACATTGTATCTATCAAACCAGTTCTACCACCTCAAACTTATACTGGTATTGGAAGGTTTTTTTTGTTTTCCTTATTCTTTCTGCTTTTATCCCCCTCAGATATTACTTCTGTCCCTGGATTTTGCCCTCCAAGCAATGTTTATGTCTTGTAAGAGAAAACTGACATCTTGTAAGAACTTCTGAATGAGCAAATACTGAGATGGTATAAAGCTTAATGCTGTAAGATGGAATGCTTGCCACAAAATGACCAATTGCTCAATGTTCTTGCCTTCGCTTTTTATGTAATTAAAAGACCATCAACTTCACATGTGCTGGGGAGGGGGAAAGATGTGCTTCTCACAATTACTCAATTAAGCTGTGAAGGAACAGGCACAATGCAATATTGCAGTGCTGCCGGTGGATTTACCGAGCCCTTGCAGTGCTTTTTGTAGAATTCTGCAATTTACTCCTGCTATGACATTAAAGGAATTCTAGCATATGTGTGTGTGTGTGAAATTTGTCTGCTTGTCAGTGCATTGTCTTGCTCAAGACACACAGGATCATTATATGAAGAACTAATTGTTACTGGTTAATTGAGTGAAGTTAACAGGCTACGGTATGTCTAGTTACAGCATAAAAATGGTAGAGTGTTATTAGAAACAGAAGATAACTCCCACTAGGGCAAAAGAAAAAGCTTGTCAGAACAATGACTTTTGTAGCTTTTTTATATTGAAATGATTAGATGTTGTTCACTTTATGTTGTGTTACTACTGATGCACATGGTCCAGAGACACACGCATTTTGCTTGTGCAAATGGTGTTGTACAGCCTGTCAAGGGCTGGGTTTGTAGCATGAGGATTTCCAATCTGAGGACACTGTCACTTAAATTGGATCTAAGACCCATTCTGTGGTGGATATCTCAAAATCGGATATCTTTGAAATTTCTGTGAATTAATTGCCATTCACACTGATACATAGAGGCTTCATGAGCTGAGTCTTTGAGGATGTTAAGGCTTTGCAAATGAGAAGTCCCAGTAACAGACCAGTTCCTGGCTGTGTTTAGCATTTCTCTTAACTACCCTTATTAAAATACACTGGAAATACATTTTTCTTAGGGTATGTTTTTCTTAGGATACAATTTAGCACTTCCTGCTTCTTCAGTGTTAGAAATTACATCAGTTACCTGAAAGAGAGGGCGTTTTTGTGTGGTGAGGATGTGGTGAGGAATACCAGTACTCCGAGTTAGGAGGGTGTTTCTGTCTTTACAGAGAGGTTAGCTCCTCTGCTATCTCCCTGACTAAATTAGAGCTGGAAAGAATGTGAAGAGGCTCTCAGGGGGAAAGAACAGTTCCTGTAAGAAATACTATTTTTCTTTTAAGAAAAGCTATTCAAAGGATTTTGAACTTAAAAGCAATCTATCAAACTACGGTAAAAGTTGTAAGGACTGAAGACTTGCTATCCTTTTGGGTTTCCTCCTGTTTAAATTTTTCTAAGAAAGATGTGTGTGGGTGGTCTTAGGTGATTTTGCTGCATTTTTGAATGGGTTTTTCATTGTTGTTGCATTTTTTGGTGTTTTTTGTTCTGTGTTTTTAAAACTCAGTAAGGCACCAATAATGTCTTGAAGTGGGACAATGAAGCGAAGGCTGACAACCCACCGTTAATTATTTGTTTTACCCTTTTTTGATGCGTCCGTTTACTGAGACAAGACTAACCATAATTCATTTCTCAGTCTTTTGCTATGGTTACATAAAAATGGATGTCAATAACGGAGTAACTTGGTGGGAAGCATAACTGCCGCTCTTTGGAACAATGTGCTGAACTATCAGTGAGACATGTCAGCTCCCAGCACTGTTGCTGTGGGAGCCAGGCAGCTTTACGAGACGCACAGACCATGTCGGTTACATGTTTTCCTGGGGAATTTCCAACAAAACAGTTGGTTGTTCTCTATCCTCGCTACTTTATCAATGTCTCTTTACATTGAGTATTGTTGCTGCAGCCAGATTGTTTCCAGACTTAGCACTTGTCTCTTATTACATGTTAAATCTGACAACTTATGGAGAAAGGGTAAAAACCAGTCTTCTTATCTAGGGGATCCTTATATCTAAACCAAGTTTAAGAAATAGTTTTTGGGTGTGGACCGAGATGTTAACACAGCTACCTCTGAAACATTGGGCCTTCTAACAGTCTGCTCCGTTCAACCAGAACTTACGTGTTGTTCTGACAAATGCAACCAACTCTTTGGCTGCCCCTGCTCCTTATCAAAAAGCCACTGTGGAAAACCTAAAAAGTCTGGCATCTCATGGTGTTAGCTATCAGACAAATTCTAGAGGATCGACAGGGGAAACTATCTCCTGGCACTTCTATGCTTGGCCTTCATTGTAGGTGACCCCAAAGCATTATCTGGATGATCAGAGCTCTGTGGATTCACGCAGGAAAAGAAATAACTCATTTGTGCAAGCTAAAATGTGGAAAATGTTTTGGTTTTGTTTTTAACTAAAGCAGAGCTTCTGATTACTTAAACTATTGATCAGAGAATCACAAATCAACTTAGAAAAAGAGATTGTGTTCAAAGAAATAATAATCTTAGAGTATGCTTAGCACTAAATCTTTTTCCAGCTACGGTTTAACATTAAGGCAGATTTCAGATTTTAGGACTGAAAAGTTAAAGGGAACATTCAACAGCATTTTGTCTTGGACAGCTGAATGCCTCTTCCTGATAACTGTGTCTTTACTTCAGGGTTTTCTAAACAGTTCACATGATGCTTGAAAGAGTGCATGAATGCCCAACCCCCCTTTTTTCCCCTCTACTTTTGTGGGATCAGTCACACCTTTCTAATTGGAGTGAAAATGTAAATGGGCATCCCTGACTTTGAGGAGGCTGCCCCTCAGCTGCAGAAGGAAGGTCTTCAAAATGTCGATCTTGCCATAAGTGCCTCAGACTGGCTCAGAACTTGCATTGTGAATTCTCTGCGTGTCTATAAAATTTTGCCGTCATATATCATAGTTTTAGAGGATTTATGCTCAAGACGTTAACAAAGCATGTTTTGAACAAAGGAAAAAGGTTCTTGAATTAAGCTGCTTCCCACTGTTCTACAGAGTATTGATTTCATGTTCCATTGTGCCTTATTTATGTATTGCTAGTAGGTGGGATACAGTGAGATCATCTACTGTGATACTTCGTGGGATGCTGCATTTTAATCAAAAGAATTATGAGACATTTTGGACCATGTCAAGCTGTTTGAGTATTGGGAGTGTCACCTAACTATGTTGTTTCTCCCTCATCTGTGATCTAGTCCTTTATATGATTCACCTTCCTGTTCGGTAAGAGCACAAATTGATTTGGTATGAAGCTGTCTAAAATCTGCAGCCTGCAATTGGTCTGTCTTCTCCTAAAGGCAAATAACTCCATTTAGCTGTCACACTTAACGGGTATAAAGTTAACTGGTTAAAGCTTGAGTGGACAGTCTTAATCCACTGAGTGGCTAGGCTTAACCCATTGAATTTAGTAAATGCAATATAACTTGCGTGAAGCTTAACAATGTTAGTCTAGGCCAAGAAATTACAAATGAGATTTTAAAGAATTTATTTATTGTGAAACACTACTTGTAATGCTATTTTTTCACTTGTGAGCCTAGTCACATTGTCATTTGTGGATTTATAGCAATGGCAATTTTGCTCTGTACTTTGTTATGCAAAGGTGAACAGAAATTGTTGCTTGTGATTGCAAAGGTTATAGTGGAAAAACTCGCTAAAGATATCTCCAAGAAGCTAAAGGAAGATGATGGGTTTTTTCAAGCCATTAAGAGAACACTTTGGTAAAAAGTTGCACTTGCGTAAGTCTTATTGAGCGATTATAATTAGTTTGTACTGTTCAAAGTGTCAGCCAGGAGTCAGTATGCTTCAGGGAAATAAGACCGGCAAGTTTATTACTTCACAGTTTGTAGTGATGGTGTGCTTTAGCAAACCGCAGCATGCTAAATAGTTTCTGATGAGATGAAAACTCAAATTTTGTTACTTCTGAAGGTCATACCATATTATATGCATCACAAATATATATATAAACAGCCATAAAATGCAAATTCACTTCCTCCATCAAGCAAAGTTTCATATCATTCTAGTTGGCTTTTTTTTAACTTGATTGCTGCTGGAAACAGATTTATTTCTGGAGTGACTGAATTGGTGTCTATACTGGAGACATAACTAAGTGTTTCCATTTTTGTTTAAATCAAAGAGTTCAGGCTTACACAACTTACCTTCCCAGTTTGCATACTTATTCATGTAAGATGAAACATAGTGACTTCCCCCCACTCCAAGCTGAGGAATAAAGGTATTTTTTTAAAATAACAAAATAGAGGTTTTGGTTTTTTTACTGCAGTCTACTTTGTCACGATAGATGGCTAAATCTGAAATAGTTGCAACAGCATGACATGAGGTGCTGTTTTCATTATTAAATTAGTTGTTTAGATCTGTATGTGACATACAGAAAAAATGATTAAGTGTGTTTGTACTGTGTGCTGCATACACTAATGGACGAGTATTGACTGGCATCCAGTACTTCATAGACTAAAGGACTCAGTCCAGAAATCTTTTTTTATGCTAGTATTTTATCTTTTACATCTGCTGACTTAAAGTTTCTCCAGAGTTCTCTCAAGATATTTCCTATAATCCTAGTGATGCTTTTATACTGACAAACCCCCACCCTGTTTTTCTCTCCAGGAAACCTAGTTCTTTCCCAATACATTTTCATCTTTTTCACAGAAATGGAGAAGGCTGAAAATAAGAGTTGCAGAGATCCTTGGAGAGAGAAATTATATAATAACTCTGACTTTTTTGCCTGAAGGTGTATAATATGTTTTATGATCACTTCATGTCTCAATAAAATGATTTTCAGCTGCCTGAATTAAAATGACCTGGCGGCCAAATGGTTTTTGATTTGATACTTTGATTTTTGAATAGTTCTGACCTGCAGGGTTATTCATGGAGACTATTTTATATGGCTGTCTTTTGTTAGGCTTTGCATTCAGAATTATTCACTTGATTAAATTAGAATTAAATAAATTATTTAGAGTTTGCTTTCAAACAGAACTGTGGTAAATTTTACTATATTTTGTGCTAGGGTTTGTTTTGGCTTATTATAAACATCCCGATTAACTTTTACCCGTTTATGAAACATTTGAAATAAACCCAAGAACCTGCAAACATAACTGGTTTTCTCCAACAAGAATGTGTTTATCTGCCTAAACCATGATTTATGACTGTTTACTTTCTTTCAGTCCAGACCTTGGGTTTTAAATTAATAATATATTTTAATTCTCTCCTATAGAAGAAGGAAGATTGTCAAGCTTACTTGTAGGTTTTGTGATTGAAGATAACTAGAGAAATCTGGGTACTTGGCATAACTTATTACACTGTGTATCTCTCTGTTCCTAAACAAAATGTGTAGGCAGTCCTATGCGTGAGTTAATGAACATAAATTAAAATTTAAGCAAGTTTCTCTTCTGACCCAAGACTTGGAGAACGTGTGTATTGGTAGCAGGGGAAAGGAGGGCACCTCAGTTCTCTTGCTTTGTAAAATGTGTGACATGACTTGAAGGTGAACTTATGATGATGATTATGTGGTTCTTAGTTAAGTATTATAGCATGAATACCATGAAAGTGTCTTATCCAATTAAGAAAAAAAGGAACTTTGGAGGAATCTTCTTTCTTTGAAATACCTATTTTAAAGTCAAGCTTCTAATCTAAGACATCTCTACAGACAATGGAAAACAGTAGACCCTAAGCAGTCAATTCATCCTATCCAGAGATAAGGTGGGTGAATCATCCTCTGGCTGTGCCTTTCTCCCTGGATTATTTGAAGGGGGGTGGAGGGTATGGGAGGAGGTGTCAGAGAAGGCATAGATCACTGTCTTCAGACATGTAAAACTAAGAGCAAGAGCTCTTCAGCCTTAAAATAAGCAGTTGCAGCTTGAAGACTTCAGTGGAATTTTTTACCGTACCCATCACTCATGAATTTGATATGCAGGTAAGTTATAATACTAAGTATGTAGTGACTAGCATTGTAATGCTTCTCCACATTTTCTGCTGCTGCTGTTATTGAATTACTGAACCTTGCTGCTTCTGTTTCTGACTGCTGTCGGAGGGCAGCAGTCTGCCTGCCATGATTGATGGCAGCTTTTCCCATCACCAAGTCCTTCTGATTTCATACTCTAGGCATGTCTACATCAAATTTTATTATGAAAGATTCTTGCTTTGTGGTTTCATTATACAGCTATTGCAAGAAGGAAGGACTAGAAGCATAAACAGTTCTGTAATAAAGCAATATGTAGATTTCCAGATTCATGTTCTGAAATGCTCACTGTCTGAGAGAAAAAATACAATGCTTCAAGCAGAAAAAAGCAGTTAGGGAATTTTAAGTTAAGGCCCTGGAGAACCCAGCTGAGGATCTCTGCCAGTACAAATAGGCAGTCAGAAAAATATCTGCCCCAAAGGGTTTTAGATTTATAGACAAGACAGGCAAACTGGACATTAAGAAGCGAGCTGGGGGGGGAAGCACAGAAAAACGTCTGAAGATACATGACACGCCAGTGACATGCCAGACACAAGAATGTGGTGACATTTAGACCCTCGTGCTTGCCCCGCTTGTCGCTGGCAAGCCAAGAGCAGCTGCTGTATTTGGCAGGGCTGCTGGTTGTGACCCAGTCCCGGGTGCTGGCAGGCGGTGCGCGTGGCGTCCCAAAGCCTCTGCTTCTCAAAGCTGAAGTGGGCTGTGACATGCTTGTTTCCAGAATGGCCGAGTCCTGCAACTGTGCGGACTGAAGCCTCTCAAAACTGGCGCCTAAGCAAACGGTGGGTGATGAACTGTATTGTCGTGCTGTGGTTTCTCACTGTGTTTTGGAGAGTCTCATTTAAACAAAAGTACTTGCTGTTTATTGCGTGTTTGCCTCTCCCACCTGCCTTTGTTCTGTAAAAGCACTCCAGACGCTGCCCTGTGTGTGGGATTACCAGCTCTGCACGCTCAACCTCCAGAGCTGTACTCCATGTAGTTTTTCGTAAGCCCCATGCAGTCGGATCAGGAATTTCAGCAAAGGATGGACTTGAGCAACATAAATCAAAGCAGAGCTGTGGAAATAGAGTAAAATAAAATGTGGCCTGGGATTTCTAAGGAGATTTAAAGGATAAACTTGGCCAACTTTTCACAAAATCTGACTGGGATTTAGAGCTGTGGCTCCTTAAAGCTCTTTTGAAAGTCAAAATATAAAAGGAAAGAACAAGAAATTTTAGAAACTGAGTGGTAGGAGTCCACTTCACAGATGGCCCAACGCGCAGGGTGCAAGACTGACCCTGTCAAAGGTATCTGGCCTCTTGCCACGGGGCTCTAGGAGAGCTGGGGCTCAGTCAAACAGATTAAATATCCTGGCCCATGTCAAACGGCAAACCAAAAGCAGGGCCAGGAATGCTGTCGCTGTCATGCTGTGCACAATACCTTGGATTTTGATTTCTGCCACGTGCCCAGCTCTGAGCCATGTGAAACCCACTGATGTAAATAAAACCAGGAATGCATTTGGCATGTGCTCTCTGAAGCCTCTCTGAGGATCCCAGAAGGACGATGCAGAGTTACTGTAACCTTGCGGGAGAGAGAGGCTTGTGCAGAGAGCAATGGAAGGTCTCTTGTTAGAGACCGAGCCTTGCAAGAAGGCTACGGTTGAGGTGTTCAACCCAACTGTTCGTGTTGTTTGGACTTTCAATGAACTTGGGGTTATTTAATTAAGCAACAGCTATTTTTCCAGAAATTATAAATGTCCAATATACTTTTTTGGCTTTCTATACCATGGGAAACAGAGTATAGATGCCTTAATGTTTGCACTGCAAACATGTTAGTCCCAGCTCATTTACTGTCAGTAAACTGCATCCTATTTAAAGAAGAATGAGGACTAAAATTTTAGTTGACCATGTGTTGTGTTGCAAATAACAAACAAAAAGTGTAGTGGAGCTTTGGCTAAGATTATGAGTCCTCTGAAGTTTTAAGTGTTATCACTTAATGATGGTGATTATAAGACCACGTGAATAAGTTAGAGGAAATGATCTAATGGTATAAAGAAATAAACTGCAAAGCCCTCATCTGGTTATAATCCAGAAGGAATGTATTCTTTTACCTATGAAAATGCCTCAGATTGCCAACTATGTCAATTAAGCTGCCAATTGCAGTGTGTGATAAAGATTTTGCTAGCCTGAGCCAAAACAGTAATTTCTGCAGAAATTCGATATACGCTTCTTGTGTATGTCTTATTTTTTGTGTATTTCACATTTGTTTTTAAAAAATTTTTTGTATTTGTAATTTTTTCATGTCCAACCAGACTTCTACCCTTGTTTTCTCTTTACACTTTTACGAGCATAATAATGTGACTTTACCCAGTCCTTCATGACCATCGTTGACCATAGAATAGGACCACTGCCTGTACCTGTGAAGTGTCTAGTGCAAAACTGTATGGAGCAGCCTCATGATAGTACAGTATGTTCTGATTTAGGAAAACTCAAAAGCAAATAAACATGTATTAAGTCTATTAATCGCATACCTCTGAGCATTGAGTCCTGCTGAGAGGCCCCAGAATGCTTACAGTTAAGATAGTAAGATGTGAATCTGTTATCCTGGAAGGCGATTTGATCCTGTAAAGGAACACAGTCTCTCAAATAGGCTTAAGACATCCAGTGCTTGGCCTATGAATGTATGTGGTGAAGATGAGCAAATTTGTGCCAGCACTGTTATGGTCCCAATAAACCAACAGCCTTTATGGCACTCTCTCAGGATATAGTCACAGACAGAAGCTCATTCTGCCATGCGAATGTCTGGTGAGTGGACTCTCTGTGGTAAGAAACCGCCTGTATAATTTACTCTTGTAACCTGCTTGCAGTAATTATGAAAACCTCCAAAATAAAAATTCATTATTAAAAGAATAAAAAGAAAATTCATTGTTGTTCTACCTTTACATTTGCTCTCTGCTCTGCGGCCTGTAGGAATCAAGCTCTTTTTGAGAGCCCCAAGGCTGAAATTTTTCATTCCTTGAAGGAAGCAAAAGTTCTTACACAGCAATCTGGTTTAAATAATTGAGGCTTTTGATAACTAAATAAATTTGTTCCTTAATCTTGTGATATAGCTATGATGACATTTAGAAATAGGCCTTTAATGACCCTTTGTCTCAACACATCTCATTCAAAACATTGAATGAGAAAGGAATCAATCCATTGGTCTGAGGTTTGGATCTCCTGTACGCCTGTGACTGCCTGCATCCACAAGCTAGATGTCCTCATGCATTTGCAAGGTTTATCTCTGCAGCTGAATTCACAGCTCATTTGCTTACTACACCAAGAAAAGGGAGGCAGGGGGGGCAGAATCTAGTTTTTCTCCTTTGTTTAAAGGAATCCTGGCTTGATGACCAAGATGTCTGTGGATTTCTTCCCAAATAACAGTATTTAGGCATTGAGGTGTGAATTCCAGAATAATGGTCTTCATCTGAATAAACCATTTGAATTTATTCTATTTTATGGAGATGAAATACCCATATTCATTTACTTAGTTTCAATTTGCATGAGTTAGTGTCTCTCTTCCATTACCGATCAGCAAAACATGCAAATAATGATATCTGTGCATAAAACTAGCCCTGACCACAAAGAACAGTGCACAGTTTGTTGTATAAATAGTCAGACTGATTCCTTCCTTCCTACTTTTTTCAGTTCCCTTTAAAATGAAATTCTCTGAAGTACTAGACACAGAGCTTATTCACTTGTTTGTGTTTGGTAAGTGAATTCGGTTCTTGTGGGAGATGCCAGATGGGCTGCGTGAGAGACAGAAGGTCTCTGTCTCTCCACCAAGCAACAGCAGCAGCGTGTGCTTCCCAAATTATGCTGCCAAGGTGCCTTAGACCCGACCCATAGGTAAGAGGCTAATTTTGATACCCCTTCAATCCATAGAATCTTTGACATTGAGAGAGATTTAGTGCCCCGAATACTCTATTTCTTCTTGGCACGCTACTGCTCAGCATGTATGCTTAGATACTCCTCAGCTTCAACCATCCTTTGAGACAAACATACTCTGCCCTCCAGAAAACATACATGAATGGTTATACTGCTTGGGCTGCTTAAAAAAATAAAAATAGAGAACGAAAGAACCATAATTCATTTCCCTTTCAACCATGGGTGGTTGAAACAACATATGTAAAACTTAGATTTTTCTGACAGCTGTTTCTGTTCATAGTGCTTTTACTGGTAAGTAAACAGATTAATATCATAAATGCATTCTGTTGTAACCAGGTACAGTAGAAAAGCAAAAGGCCATATTTATTTAAAACTGAAATTTAACCTTAGCTTAATAAAAAAACTTCCCAGAGAAGAAAATTCTCAAAGATGGAGTTCTTTGTGGACTATGCAGGGTCACAGTAGTAGCCGACTCGACTCTAAGCTGTACTCTAGTTCAACTTGTTCTCCAACTGTCATCATTTGAGAAAGCTTAACGAATGTCAGTAAGATTGGGAGCTACACTATGTCTTCTTGAAAAATATATGCATAAGTATTTGTAGTGATTCTGTTTTCTTTTTTCATATTTCATGCAGTCCGTTTCACAAAGCTTAGCATAGCAGATCTGGTGTTTTATGCTGCGTTTTGTTAAATCCATCCTGAGAATGAAATAGCAATGGGAACATTTCTCAGGTTCTTCTTTGTGATGACCTTCATAACGATTTTTAGATTTGAAGGAAGATTATTAATTTGGATATTTGGGCAGGAAACAAAAGCTGCAAGGGAAACAAATAGGATTGCATGGGAAGACTGGAGGGGGCTTTATCTCGGATGACAAAACTTGTAATTACGTATTGTTTTATCTATTTCACAGTGTAAGACTTTCTGAACAATATCAACAGGACATCAGTCATTGTAGGTATTAAAACCCAAACCAAATTTAACAGCTTTTCTTTCTGGAATATGCCTTCTTAGTAAGAGAAATCCTTACATAAACCAGCGACAGGGTTGTTTCCTAGAATACCAGAAGGATCAGTCTGTGTATGTGTAGGAAGTTAGCTGAGTTTGCAACAAATTCTAATTCATACAAATATTTTTATTATTATAGCTGGTCAGAAAATGTCAGTGCTCTTTACCAAAACATCTGAGCTAAATATAAGAAATACTAGATTTTGAATCCATACTTCCTTCAAGTAAAAGGTTAATAACAAAGTTCAAATATACTGTTTCATCCAAAAAGTGTTTCAGTGAGTACTATCACCAAAAGAAGTGAAATTTGAAAGTTGTAACCCAAATCACATTTTAATTGTTGAATGGGAGGTCTTACTAAAGGTCATTTGTTCCCTGTTTCCAAAACATCAGCCAACTGGAGTTCCTTAGCAGACCTTTAAACAAGTAAAAATTATGTGATTATTGGATTTCTATTAAGGAAAAATTTTTTAGAAAAAATGCTTTACTTCTTTCCCTGTTTTTAATGGCTTTAACTTCATGTGTTTGAAGTTAGACTGGCATGTAGCTCTGCCTTGCTAAATCAGGGCTATGTCTCATGGCTACATCCATCACTCTCTATAGAGATGGAGCTGCTGGAAAGATTTTTGATTGCAGTGTCCCTTCACCCAAACTGGTCCATTCACTGTATGCTCTATGTCTACCCCAAGAAAATGCTGCCAGCTTCAGATGGGAGCGCTTAAGCATGTTTTTACTGCTTGTTTATGACTGGTGGTTGAGGAAAGGGGAGGTAAGAAATTGGAGCAATAGCTCCTTACTGTTGCTCAGGTAAGGTGGTTAAGAAGAGTAAAGAATTCTTGCTTTTTAACTGGACATTAGTGGAAAAGCGTGTTCAAAGTTAGGCAATTCTCAGTGCAAAGGACAGAAGTTTTCCCCCTACTTTAATACCTTGGGGGGGGAAAAAACCCATAGAAATCCAAAAGTTTTATCTCTTTCCTCTTTCTCCCACAGCAAAGTAAATTTCTTATCAGTCTTGAACAGGCGGCTTCAGTGTCACAGATAAGACCTTTGAGTACTGTGAAAAAATATAGGACATGCAGATACACAATAGACAACGGAATAGAGTATCGCAAGTTTAACAAGAAGAGAAGTTTCATCCGCTGGTGTGTTATTAAAGATCTTCTTCCATTGCGAACCCAAATTAAGTGAATAAATGTTGAGCAGAGGAAAATCTGAGAAGAAAACTGCTAAATAACTATCATTAAGTTTCCTGTATCATTTCTTTGACACACCCTCAACCATATTCATCGCTCAAGCACATGGTTTCCTTCATTTCGATCACCATACACAGAATTTGGTGATAGCATTTTAAGCATTTTATTGCTTTGCTTGTGCCACTGTGCAATGCAATAAAGCTCAGGCTTTCGTATTATAAGGAATGGGTAATCTCCACCTGGCATTTGCCTGTTATCTGGAAACCTTTGCTTGTCCAGTGAATACAGAAATCAGACCAGATTCAGAAGAGGTTAATCCTATGCAGCCCATTGTGAATACTTTACGTTTGAATATTTTTGTCTTCAGTGCACAGGCCCATGTGAAATTATGTAAGCTAAGCAATGCATTGAGTGCCCTCTGAATAGAGATATTTAAAACAAGCTTTTACACCCAGGTGGCTCAGCCAGCGGAATTTAAACAACAGTGACATCTTACTCTGGCTGTTAGATCAATGTCTTGTACTAATGAAGCTACTTCATTGCAGTTGGAAACGCTGTGGAGGTGAATCCTAAAAATCAATCAGTTTGTCTTGAGACAAGAGGCAGACGGTGTTAAACATTTGTCCTTCCTGCTCATTAGTTTGATGCTTCAGTTGTTTCTGTTAATTGTTGTTTCAGCCTTGTTAATTATTATTTCAATCCTGCAAGGTCCTGAAGTTGCTGTTGGTTTGGTTACACAGAGGAAAAGAAGAGAGAGAAAGGATCAGCCCTGAGATGCTCTTCTGTCCCCAGAGCAGAAAAAAGTAAAAACGAAAGTGAGTAGCAGGAAAGGAGAAATGAGTGAGTGCTGCAGGTGTCCTGAGGGGACCTGTTCTGAATTCTTCTGACAAAGTCAAATTTTGCTCCAAAATACCTGTTTGAACTTGAAATGTTTTGTTTTGAGGCATTGTGATTGCAAATACAGCTTCAAATCCAAGGCAGAGCTGTGCTTTCCAGATAAAAGCTATGGCAGACCTTGGGAGGAGCTTGGTGTGTATCTCAGCATCTCTTCCTGGGGATCTGGATAGGTTTTTGGCTTACCAGAAATTCTGAAAGGGGAGAGGTGGGAGATAATTTTAAGTTGGGTTGCAATGAGACTTTAAAACCCCTGAAACTTCTGATTAACTGTAAGCTTGCTTCTCTTGCCTCACCTTGCCGCCTTCAGGCCTGCATCATTACCACTGTGTTCTCTAAGCACAAACATAATGTACTGGAAAGGAAGACTTAAGGAATGTATTTCTGACAAAGACGATACGGCATGTCACGCTTGCAGTGGTCCATAGGTGTGTTAGCTGACCCGACCCTGTGAGATGCTCGTGAGTGGGTGAAGCTGTGCTGCCCTGGGTACCCTTCAAGGCAGGCTCTGGGCCTTTGGGTTTTGAGCTGTGCATTTGACCAAGGAACTAGACAAAGCTCATTACACAGCTAGCTCAATGACACGCAAAATGATACTGCTAAAAATGGGAGCAGGGCTCAAGGGTTTGCTGCATTAAAAGGAGCAGAAGCAAGAGCATACAGCCTACCATGAGCACGGAGCTGTGAGGTTGATGCAATGTCACCTCTGATCCCAAACTGGGAAGTGAATTTCTGCTTGTGCTGACTATGCCTGAAGAAAAAAAAAAAAGATGCCAGATGGGCT
>VZSC01007719.1:25357-39785 GCA_013398225.1 Steatornis caripensis
AAGAAAAAAAAAAAAAAAAACCAAACAACCAACATCCCCAAACCCACCTTTTATCTTCCAGGCAGCCCAAGCCCATGCACAGACCACAGGTAATCTATCTGCAGGTCGATGCCCGCAGGCTCTGATGGATCATTTGGGAGGAAGCAGCAGCGTGGATGCACCTCAGGGCAGGGTCTATGTAGATGCAGTGCACAGCAACTGTTTGGCACAGTGATCATCATGGAGCAGAGCTGATCTGAGACATAAGTTCAATCTTCTCCCTTACTACAAACTCTGAGCCAAGAGAGGTGAGAATAAAGCACTGGCTCAGGGGGCTTTCAGAGAGGCAGAAGTGTAACTCTTCTCTCATCTTGCTTACACCAGCATTGTTATTTCTGTCGGTGCAGATATATCAAATGTGCAAGGCAATTTTTCCCTGGCATTAGTACGTAAGAAGCTGTAGATGAAGTACCTGGGGAGTGGGTCTTTCCTCTCCGGTGCAGCCCATGATGTTTGCTGAGGGCTGCGAAGAGACTGTGCCGCAAAGTATGATCGAGGGGGAGTGTGGCTATAGGGGCGCAACAGTGCATGGCCCTTCCGAGGCTGCAAACGAGATCAGCACTGAGTCAGGTGGCAGGTGAGACTGCAAAAAAACCCCTGTTTATTCTCTTGGGTCAAAGCTGATGACTGTAATGACCTTTGCTCACAAGAGCGCTGTGAGGATGAACTGCTTTAATGTGCATGAAGTGCTTTGGAGACGAAAATGACTGTGTAAATCCTGAAGTTTGTTGATGATGACAATATTAGTTCAGAAGACATTTTTTAATCACTCACTGTCTTTTTCAGAATTGACCAAAAATCTGAGACAAATTAGGGGCTTCCTTACTTGGGATAATAGATGCATTTTGCTTTACTGTTCTGTCAGGATTTTTACCCTTCAACATAGCTGCGCTATAACTCTTAACTTAGTTATTGCTTTAGATGTTGTGGTGCTTCTATTATTTACTCAGTTCCAACTAGATGCCTCTGTAATAGCTTCTGAGGATAATGTTTCTCCCAAACTGTGGATGCCACCAGTATGCCCAAAATTGAGTCCTCCACACTGCTGAGCCTTCAGATTCTTGCCATGTCAGTCCTTTTGAATGCAGTGAGCTTGTAGGTGGGAGATGGGAATGTATGAGCAGAAAACATCTGATTTTTATACAGTATTAATTGACTTAGCTGGGATACTGAAAAATATGGTTTTTTTCTTAAAAGAGAGTCCTGTTACCACTTAGTTACTTTTGGCAGACCATTAAACACCTCCAAAATCTTAGGCCTGTAAATCAAGCTTAGGGAAGATGAAGCAAGCTGTCAAAAAATCACTCGTCACTGCAAAACTAATTCAGGGGAAAGAAGCTGGAGGAGAAGAAAATGTAAACTCTTTTTAATTGGAGATGACAAGGCAAGACTATGAGCTACCCACCAGTGAGTACAGGAGCTGAGTCGTAGGCATCCCTGGCTTTTAGGAAGTGCTGCTGGCAGGAGAGCAGAGCTTGAGGGCAGCATCTGGAGAAAACAAATGTGTGAACAACTTGTGCATCTCCTACTAATTTCCTAGGACAGAAAAGGACAGGATTATCACAAAAGGTCTTTAGCATCATTCTAGAGTTTACTTCACTTGAAAGACAACAGAGTTTTGTACTGCTCTTTTGAACATGCTGTGAAATCCCATGGGGATGTCCACAAATGCTGCGGTTGGCATGAGTACGGTCAGTATTTGGGGTACTTTTTGCTGTATTGGTGTTGGTGGTTGTTTTATTTGTTTGATTTTGTTCAAAATCCCTGTGACTTTGGGCAATCTCCCCTCTTTACTGTATTATAGTTATAGGAAATTTTGTGAGTACTTAACACTGTAATTTAAATCATAAGTTGAACTGGAATTTTCATCTCTAAAGATGATACTTCAAAGCATTTAAAACATGCTGGATAACAATCCTACTAAACATCCTATTGTTGTGTAAAATACGTCTCCAAATTCGTCTTCTACTCCACCAAATTTCTTCTTTTTGATTCACTAAAACATTAGAACAAATATAGTATCCCTTACATTTTGAGGAATCAAAGAAATCCTCAGACTTCAACACTTCAACATCCATGAATTAATTCAACTTGTAGTGACAGCTGTGTATTTACATATTAGAAAATATATTTTAAAGGTTTGGGGAATAACACAATTTTTTTTAAGATATTCAAGAATTGTTATGCCTTTTTTGAAAATTTTTTTATGATCTCTGCTGAACAAAATTCCAGGTTTTCTAGTAGGGCATGTTTGTTTGACAGTGACTAACAGTGTACCTAAGTTTACTTCCATCTCTGTTACACACAGTAATGAATTATTCACAAGGATGATCTGTCATCTGCCTTACTTTCTGTTCCCAGGATTCAGTTCTGCCTTCTGTTTTCCTTCACTCATGAGTCCAGTATGACATCCTAAGTTGCTTGATGTCTCTGCTGATCACAGATGGGTTATGCACTTGGGTTCTGAGACCGAACACTCTCCAGGCTTAGTCGAGATGTTGATTTTGAACCCCATATTTCACAGATCCCAGTGAAAATCAATTGCGTTAGAGAGCCCAGGGTCTGAAACAAGCTCAGCAATAAGGCTGACTCTGTAGCTATAGCCAGAATCTGCTTTGCTTCCTCTCCTTTGTGTCTTTGGAGATGATCAGACTTAGCATCACTGACCCACCACTATTAACAGATTTCCCTTATTTTGTGTCCCCTCTGGGCTTTTCACTTGACACTATCTAACTGCCCAACACAGAAGGAAGGTGAGCGCTGTAGCACTCAGGCTACTTGTTCCAGGTAATTGCCATGAAATAGTGTTTATGGAGCTTGAATGTCAAGCATTTTAATAACCTTAGCTTGACTGAACAAGATCTAATTATTAATAAGGAGAAAGACATGCCAAACTGTAAGCCCACCATGTGCATGGAAAGATATTGCTATTTTTATTCATTATTGGTTCTGTTTAGCATTCCAGTGTTTAAAGGCCAATGAAGAGACTGATCCCATTATGCCCAGCACAAAATTCTCAGCTGTTACACATAAACAAAATATGAGTATCTGTGTTACTGTGGTACTACACTAGAATTTGTTAATATGTCTCAGAGGTGCTTATGTCTGGTTTATAAGCCTGTTAATTTGGTTGTGTAGTTTTCTTCCAGCTCAGGGGTTGTTCATGCATGCTGACAGAATACACAGAAGAGGGCACATCTACCCATGTGGAGATGGCGATCAGGATCCATGATTCAGCTGAAGTTAATTTATTTATGATTTGTCTTGTGACTATGGCAGGGACCATGCTCGTAATAGACCATCAACAAAGCAAGTACGTCCTCAAACAGAAGCTTTGCCAAGATCAATGGCAGACAAATACTCTACAGATTAAGTCAAGCAGCAATACTTGCCACAAGACTTGTTTTAGCTTATACAGAAGCTCCTCAGTTGTTCCTGGTACCAGCTCCAGGACAGAATGTAAATTGTTTTCATCACAAGAACGTGCTAGCGCAGCTTCTAAGGAGGGAGCTCTTATAACTTCTTTTTGTACTTAATAAATATGAAAATACAGAAAAGAACGAGATGGTCGATGCAGGAATAACAAAGTGTGCCACAGTATTATACATAACCATTTCTACAGAGTACTTAGTTGTGACGCTTCTATTAGCGTTGTTTGTGAGGCTGCCCATAGTTAAAATCACATATTTCGAGAGGACAAAGCTTTGCAAATTGCGAAAAACATATTGCTTATTGTGAAAATGAGTAACAATTGAGTTCAAAAAGGCATTTTCACTGCAGCCACTGATGTCTCAAACCATGGAAGTATAACATGGTTTCAGTAATTACCCACTGCAGTTCATAATTACCCAACATATGCGGAGCGGTGGGAGCTCAGGAGAGTTTCCAGCAGAGGCACCTCAACTGTTAAAACCCAGCAGGAGAGATGGAAAACAGACACAACCGCTTCTCTGTTGCGGTATTGGCTGGTTCTGTGCTGGACTTTGACTTGAACACAAAATTTTGGGACTCCAGGAGTTATATAGCCACAGGAATTGCATAACATATGGCTGTTTAAGTGGAAATAAATTTTTAAATGGTTATCACACCCTGCCCTACTCCAAAATCCAGCACACAGCTTTCTAATCACTTTGTGTAATGAAAGACAGTCAGAGTGCCTGTTTGAGAACTATTGGTCATCTTGGTTGCTCATCTTCTTAAGAGACAAACAGATTTATTTTTCCAAGTTTATGACACAAAGATTCTTACTTGATCTCTGGTGCACGATGCTCAAATCAAAAGAAAATCTCATATTTGAGTAGAGGGAGGAGTAGAACAGGGATGACAGTGCATAACACCACCTTAACAATATTTGCTATAGCTATGCTCTTCAGTCATCTTGAAATATTTACATTTACCTCTTCAGCTAGCCATATCTTACTTTGGTATCTAAGCCTTTTGCACAAAAAAAAAAAAGGAAGCAAAATGTTCTTGTGTTAAATAAAAGCAAGTTTATTGCCCTTACTGGCATTCTCAACACACATCCACTGGTGGATAGCATCAGCAACCCTCTTGCTTTGTCTGAAGACCTTTTCCCCTTCTCTGCCTCCCCTTCCACATGAGGAAGTGCTTGAAATAGAGTTTGAGCTCTGGAGTAGACTTGTCCTGTTTGCTCTCTTTTCGCCTAGTGGCAAGTACAACACTCTTGGTTTGGCTTTTCTGAGGCTCAGTACCATTTGGATGGATGCCTTTCCTCCTGTTGCTAAAGTTGTTTTTCCACTGTTTTTGTTTTTGATGTGAGAAATCGTCACTGTAGGCGATCCATCTTAGGGGCAGCTCTGAAAAACAGCAAGCGGGGGTTTGTAGTGCAATCTTGAATTGTGTTTTGCAGTCACTGTGAAGCAAGTTTGAAGTATAAACTTAATGTAATGTGCTGTCAGTAAGCCGAGTTGGTGGCCAGCTGAAGTGCTGGCCTTTTTGCTGGCCTTCTTGGGGTATTGGTCTTCATACCTGTGGTGCAAAATGGTTGGATTTAAGTGACTGTATGAAGTCAATGAATATTGTAGGCTATTCTGCGTGGCTTGAGACTTTTGCTTTTCATGGCTGTCAGTATTGCCCAGCTGCCTCTTGTCTGCATTCACTTATCCATCACTTCGTGCCAGTGCAAGCTCTGTGGGGCAAAGCTTTCCTTCTGATATGTAGTCTGTAACGTGGTAGAGTTAAGTTCTGCGATGAAGGTTTCAAGCACTATGAACTCGTACCTTTTCTCTGTATTAAAGCTAAGGCAGGCATTGTACAAAATGTTAGAAACCAGCTCTCTGAAGGGAAACGTGGACGTTAATGAGAGTTCAGGAGCTGGTATGTCAGCTGCCCGAAGAGATAGGTGACAAGATATGACAAAATAAATTTTAATGTGCATCCATAGTAGTACTAAACAGGATGTGAATTCCCCTATGAAAAGCATGAATTATAACAAACTCTCTTTTTAACCAGTTTAAGTGGCTAAAGACTTACCCGCTGGCTTACACCACGCATGTCTGGCTAAAACTTTTAT
Organism: Steatornis caripensis; assembly: GCA_013398225.1. Taxonomy (NCBI): domain Eukaryota; kingdom Metazoa; phylum Chordata; class Aves; order Caprimulgiformes; family Steatornithidae; genus Steatornis; species Steatornis caripensis. Next base: position 30,930 of record VZSC01007719.1, read on the forward strand.
AAATAGTCTTTCCTTTGGTATCACATCGGATGATTTCTCTGTCTGTACTCTCGATCATCTACATTTTACAAGCTCAGACAAATATCTTTATGTATTTTTCCCAAGGTTTCATAATTTTTCAGAAACCTTTTAAATATCTTCATTTAGTTTATTGTGCTGTTTAAAATCTCTCTTCAAATATCTTCTTTGTCCTGTTGTGTCTCTCTCTTTTTAATTTTTTTAAAAATAACTTCTCATGGAATTTAGCTTTGAGACTGATAGGTGGTGAAATAGAAAAAGAACTAAGTAACATAGCTATTGACTGCTTTCCTAGGACTTGCCCTACTTTTACTTGTAAAAATTCTCAAGTCTCTCTTCCAGTGGCAATATTTATTAGAGAAGTGTCTGGATTCAGAACGCATTTGTTAAAAGCATAACTGCAGCACCAACAATTTTGTTAACTTTTTCTTATATCTTTAGAATTCTTGGCCTTCTCAAACTGATCTTCATGGTAACTTTTTTATTTTAATCTATATTTCTAACTATTGCACTCTTACTACATCTAGAATAATAAGATCTTATGCCAGCAGCTGGACTCACAATAGGTATGTGAATTTTTTTATTCCAGCAATGGTTTAGTCATTGGCATGCATTACTACTCTTGATGCTCATCGTGTGCAGGGAAAGAGCTTTAGGGAACTGTTCATCAGCATTTAGGAAACATGAGCTTCTTAAGCTTTTTTTTTTTTTATCTGGAGGGTGGTTTGCAAAAAGGTATGCATATTATTGTTTGAACTTAAAAAAGATATTCTCTGCATACCCTCTGGCTTAACATCATTTTATCAGTTTTTCTCTCCCCAGAAAATATTGCTATTATTACGGCGGATGTAGCACCGGGTGAGACAGCTGGTACATGCCTGTGTGTTTAACGGTACTCGAAATGGCAAGCCCTCTAGCCACAGCATCAGAGCTCTGGATATGCTCGTGGCATGAGTGGGAGTATTTTTGTGGACCAGGTCTTCGGTGCTCATGTGAGAAGAGAAGGCTGGTGATATTTAGCAGAGACTATGTTTTTAGTGAGGCAGGTCCTCAAATGCTATAAACCAGTGTAGCTCTGATGGTGAGGAGCTTAAATGTGAAATGTCATTCACTTTCCCTTCAAATACAGAAGTTAAATAATAAATATCACTCATAAATATTCCTGTTTAAGTTTCTATAAAGAACTATTTTTTTAATACAGTTATTAATTCTGTCATGGTGGAACAAGGTGTACAACGTGCAGTAAATCCCATGCAATGGGTGGGGGGAATAAATCAAACAAAAGAACAAAATCAACATGTAGAAAGCTGTAAAGCCTCCTGAATTTTGTGGGGGTTTTTCCATCTTCGTTATTTGTGCTTCGATATTTTATTAACTACAAAAGAAGTTCAAGCTTGGTTATACAAAATTATTTATCTCCTTTCACTTAGTCATTTAAATATTACAAAACAGCTATTAGTATTAAGTATTTTAAGATCAGCATAGTTAATTAGCACTAAGTATTTCAAGTGTTTTCTGGGAGGAGAGTATTTTTGTCCAGATTGAGGAAAAGGGACAGTTTACGAGGCCCAGGGCTACTGCAGCTGGGAAGGTGGGTGACAGGGTAGGTGGTTGTATGCCATTTTATTGCTTTAAACTCGAGCTTAATTTTTTTTTCTGGAGATCTGTGGCCCTTTATATCATTCTTCATAGCTGTGCAGACCTAGTCTGCCTTAGGGTTGCAATTTTCTGTGCTTCAGAGAAATCTTGGATAACTTAAATGAGATGATAGATAAATACATTGGTTAGCCAGCCAAGATAAAGTGTAGGTCTGCTGTTATACGTTGTCCAGCTCCTCGTATTTATAAAAATAAAGCAGAACTATTTCAAATCGCTTTAGGTTCCCTAGGGGAAGAAGAGGGATTTTTTGGGGAAAGGAAAATGCTTCAAGAGAAAATGTCCTTTTCTTACAGTTACATAGATAATAATTTACAGTGGTGACTATAAGTAATAACTCTGGCTGTTCATTTTTAATCGTTCTGTACATCAAGTACTCTGATAAAAACATTATAACAATCATTAAGATTGTGTTTCTTGTCAGAATTTTGGGAATTCAGAATGCAGTTTTCAAAGGCAGCTGAACCCTTAGTCCTGCTGTATTTCAGTGTAAATTTTGCATTAATATAAAAGCTGGGTACCCAGCAAAAGACCAGACAGACATCTAAATGCTTAAAAAGCCCAACTGTCAAACAGCAGGAAAATAGGTTGGGTATGCAGTGGTATTAATCATCTCTACAGGTATCTAGGAGAGAAAATAGAAGTATTCAAGTGGGCTATTAGGCATGATGGCTGTGCATCTGCCATGTAAATGTGCCCCATGGAGAACAGGGGAGGCACGCAGAACTCCAACTGTCTTCAAGCTTTGAAGACTTGGCAGCTTGCCCCCATGCACCCCCCCCTCACCCTGCAGCAGAAATTTGTCTGCGTGTTTAGAAATCTTCAGCTGGTTCTCTTCCATGAACCTGTCCATGTTTTCTTGAGCCTATGTGCAATTTTTAATGTGAATGGCATCATGTGGCGTGGGACTTGCTAGCGTAGCTACGGGTTTTATAAATAACGACCTCTCTTTATTTGTTCTGAACCTGCCAGCTGCTAGCTTGATTTGATGTCCCGAATTCCTGTACTGAAGAGATTGTGCACAAACAGCCCCTATTCTCTGTCTCTGGAATTCCAGATTTTGCATCCTTTCACTACACCTCCCCTGAGCATCTCTACTCAGGGCTGAAAACTCCTAGCCTGCTCAGCTCTTTCATGTAAAGAAGACTTTCCATGCCTTGGCTGGTCCTTTTTTCCCTCCTTTGTTTGACCTTTTGTACTTCTACTAATAATAGGGAGATACAGAAAGATGCAGATTTTTTTTGAGATTAACATCCTAAATAATGCAATTTTTGTGGAAAATCTTACTCCTTTTGCTCATGCTTGGGAGTCTTCTACTGCATTTAACACTGGCAGGTACTTGTCAGCCTTATGTATGCACCTCCCTGCCATATTCTTGCAGGCTAATAACTGATTCCTAGGCAGAAAATACATTCATCTTCATATTAGCTATCAGGGTAATGTTGTCTGATTTCAGAGGCTTTATAGCCACTTCTCAGCAAGTGTTTTTTGTGGATGACTGTTCATTAAGATCTGGATGGAGATATCACTGTAGGACGCTTTGTAATCCTGTATTTCCAAAAATAGAACTGAACCGTTTCAAACAGTGTTGGGACTTGGGTGTGTGTGTGAAAATCTTTGGAAAAACAGAAGGCCTTTTTAAAAGAACAAAATATTTTTAACACTATTCTGTTAAGGTGTGGGTAGGAGGTATGTGCATAGGGTGTAGTCGTCCTAGCTCCTAAAAACTACTGGCTCTGGGTCAATTTAACATTTTACATCATATTTTCATTAAAGAAAGTGAAAAATTGCAAGTATTTTTAATGGAATTTGTGAAAGAGCTGTTTATTTGTAAGGTTTTGGAAAAGGTGTGTTGATTTTTGCCTTTATCTTTTTTTCACCACATTCATCCCTCTTCAGCTTTGCTACTGAAAAAAGCCTCAAAGCCCCAAAGTGAAAATAGAGCGGGGAAAACCTGACATCACAACATTTTTTTTTTGAGTGATGAACAAATGAATGTGAATTTTTAAAAAGCAGCTTGCTCTTCAGTGAGGCATTCTGATGAGCTTTTATCTTTAGCACAGAACTTAAAATAATTGTAATCAGCCTTTGAACGTCCAGGCTGACCAGGCACTGTGATCTCGGGAAGCACGGAACACTTGAGCTGTGTCTAATTCTATGCCTTCTGCGTGGCCGACTAACGCGGGAAGGAGCAGCAGTGTATTTTCCAGCACTGTCTTCATGCGGTTTGCAGGAATTGTTCCTGCTATTCTTCTTAATAGTGCCCACAGGGAACCTAAGAAATGATTGAGCAGTGAGTCGACCTAGTCGGCATTGACGAGGAGTCATGGTAGGGGAGATGCCGGCTTGTAGCCGGGCAGCACTTGCTCTGCCGCCAATCCATCCCTTTCACAGCCTCGCCTCCTGTTTTGAAGCATCAGGCAGGACACTCGTGGTGGAACTGCACAATTTGTGCTTCTAAAATGACATTATTTTTTCCTCCTCTGTGTCTTTGTGGCCTTTATGACTTGCTTTTAAACCAAAGGCCAGCTTAAGGCAAGATTCTGGCACTGTAGCTACTCATTTTGGGGAGTTTTGGCCAAAATTATTTTATTGGGTCCACTGATTTTTCATAGTGGGAACTTTTCACTGAAATTTGTTACTTTTGGCTGATCTGTCACTGGAAAAATGTATCCTCAGTCTAGAAAGATCAGATTTTTAAGTAAGTCCACACCAATAAATGTGTCTTCATACACCAGGAAATTAAAGGGAGGATCTGCTTAGTTTCTTGTATCTCCTACTGAACTTAAATATGTTAATTGTGAAGTGAACTGGAGCTATGAGAAGTGGACAGCTGATGATATTCCACCAGAAAATTCTATTTCCTAGAGCGCTAAGTTTCAGTTGCTTTATTCACTGTATTTCCCTTTACAATTTATAGTGTGAATAAATCATCATGTCAGTGGTGGCATTTGGGGATGTGAGATCCAATTGTGCATCTGGACCGTTGCTGACTGGGAATCTTAGTGCAACACCCTTCCGGTACCCATGCGTAGTGAAATCAGTGTTGGTTTGTAGTGACACTCTTCCACACTATCCAGCCATTTTTAAAAAACTCCACAAGCTGGGTATTTATCAAGGACTCCTAGCTGCGCGCTTCTTTTACAACAGCGTTGAGAGGAGAGTGTTTTTTCTGAAAAGAGCAAATAATAGTGGTGTTTCAACAGTAAAACCTCTCGTTGTCTGTTATATCTAGTTACAGGATGAAACAGAAGTTCATGGTTCAGGTTAGCTGCCAGGCAGTTCTGACCCCGGGTTCTAGCTCAGGGTATGTTAAACACTTTCTTTGCTAAACAACTTAATAGATTGTGCAGGTAGTAGGTGGGTTCTGGGCTCTAGAACACATCTTTTACACAACACTCTTCTTTTTCTTGTGTTCTTTTTTTTGTTGTGATCTGGGTAACGGCTCAGTTCCCACGCTTATTAAATGAGAGACCACTCACCAGGCACAAGAAAAATACCGACATCCTTTCTTAAGGTAGGTCACCTTCAGCTTTATGCTATGTGAAGTTGACTGCTGCTCATGCTTTCTTTATATAAGATATAAACCCTGTTTGCCAGACTGTAACCCCCAGTGGTAAGCAAACAGGAAGGATGAAGTTCAAGAGCTGGAATCACCTGGAATAATGGTGCTCCACAGAAATCACAGTCAACATTGCTCTTATGATAATAGAGTTGCATGCAGGGGTTGGGCCATAATGAGGTTTTGTGCTGTAGACTAGGGAATCTGATGTAATCAGATTGATGGAATAAAATCAGATATTCAAGGGAGAGGCAATTAATCCTTCATTTAAAGACACTCAAATCAGCAAGACATCTAGTGTTAAGGATTTAAATGAGTTTTTAATGTGAGCTTCATGATAGGTAACTCCTGCAGAGGCATCTATCAGCTGTATATAATGGTAATTTGTAACTCCCTGAGGAGTTAGAAATGACACCTGACAATTTCTCAAGATTTTGCTGCTGGTATTTGCAGCAGGGTTGGCCCCTTGCTCAAGGAGTAGGGCCAGCCCTTTAGAAGATTTGTACCATACTAATTCTCTTCTGAAGAAGATAAAAGGTTGATTTGAAGAAGGTAAAATGTTGGCCCTGAGAAAGGATATGCTGAAAAACTCATTGGAGTGGTGTCCAGTGTGTAACCCAGTAGGCTACATTTAGTGCCTGGGCTTGGTGCTTCATCACGAGATTCAAAACAAGGCACATGGTGATCTGGGAGCTGTCTGAAGATAACTTTGGGAAATAGTAACTGTAAGGGGGTGGTTTAAATCCTCCCCTTCATTCAAACTTCCCTATCATACTTGGGGCTTCAGGAGACCACTTCTCTAGACAGCAAGTCCTCTTCTGAGAGCAGATATATGTCCCACTAGAAAAAAGCTGACATTTATTTTAAAACATTTCTTGAACATGTATCCAGGAAATGTATCTCCTGGGGGAACACCCTCATTACTGTGATTTTGGCTAGTTGGAATACATGGGTGCATATCCTTCTAGGTCACAATTCCAATTGAGACTCTTTTGTTCTGATTTTTTTGTTGAATCCAAGGTTCAACATATCGGAGAGAGCACACGTGAGAGTGGTCCTGTAAATAGGAGGGTTGGGAACATTTACGTGAGAGGGTCCTGAACCAAAAGGTCTCTTTATGACTTTTGCCTTCTGACTGCTAAATAAAACATCCGTGTGTCACATGCCAGAACTTAAGTTTGCCTCTCTAGCACACAAAGTGCTCTGACTTCTCAGATGGGATACCTGCTTGCAGGGACGTTCCTTCTTTGGAGCTGCGGAGGTCTGCAGTCTGAACGGCCTTGTCTCAGACAAGTCTGCAGTGCTTGCTTCTTGCGTACCCCGCTCGGAGGTCTAACACAGGCTTCCACCCCCTGTAACATCTGGGACCCAAGCTGAGGGGCTAAGTTGAGATTTTGTGAAATCAAATTGTGCATCTTTATCTGGAATTGCACTTATGCATCCTACCTTCTGGGACAGTGTCACTGTCTGCATTGTTAAAGCAAGGTTGTCACTAGCAAGCATGTAGGTCAAGGCTTGACTCGATAATGGATCCTCATTAGATTTCTGTTCCAGACTAATATAGGGTGCTTAACGTACCCACCGTAAGTTAACAGGCAGGCATGAGTGCACAGCATTTACGTGAGCATGTTTAGGATGGTCTTGAATTATAATGGAAATACAATGAATTATCATGGAAAATCCTAACTGATTTTCATAAATAATCACTCTAAAGAAGTATTGATAATCTTAGTTGTAAACCTATTATTTCAAAGCTTACCAAAAATCTACATGAAGCTTGTGTTTCAGCTGTGCAAATAGAAGATGATGGTCTGTTTGTTGTTTAACTGGAAGAAGAGAACCGCTGACCAAGGGAGGCAGGACTGCATTCAGTATGCTCGCAGATGCTCTCACACAGCTCCTTAAAAAAAAGATAATTACTGGAAAAACATGGTCTCTTGTAGTAGGTTTCACTGTTGAATGGTGTGTGGGTTGTTTCTTTCTTTTGTGGAAGGTTCTCTATTTTTTTTTTTCCATCTTAGTTTTGCTGAGATTGGAATCTGTCATGTCTTTACTGACTTAACCAACCATTAAAAAGACTGTTTAACTAAAGAAAAAAGTCAATACTTGCTCTCAGTTATACATTTACAAAAATGAAAATCTATTACCCTTGGTTATTTCTTTTTGCTTTCCTGAATTCTGTGCCTTATTCTGGCAGCAATGTTGCTGCCATGAGCTTCCAAGCTGTGTTTCTGCTCTTTGAAGTGCAGTATGGAGCATGAAACAGTGCTGGGTGGCTAGTTCACTTGGCAATGAGAGCCCCACTTACAGCTCCGTGCCTCTTTCATGACCAAATTGCTATTGGTTGGACTAATCTGTTGGCTGGTGAGTGGAGAGTCCATTTTAATGCCTCTGGAGATTGCCTTAAAGACCATGGTCATGGGTCCACTGAGCAGTTGTACGAGCAGAGCTTGTTGTAGCAGTTTAGCGTAAGCAGGCTTTTAGTATAACTAGGCTTTGTTTGAAACCGCTGACGCCCAAGGACGCCCTGACCTTGAGCTGGTATCGTAAGCAGCTTTGAGGAAGTATGACTTGCTAAAATAAGGAAGTCGCACAGTTAGTTAACTGCAAGAAGGAGGGCTATGCAAGTATGACCTTTAGAGCTTGTACCAATCAGAGAGTGACTAGTAGGCATAACGAATTGTTTTGGTATAAATACAGGCAGCTTTCTGATAATAAACGAACAATGCTTTATCACTCACATTGAGTCGATCTGCGTGTTCCTTCGCCGCTCGCATGCCTCCAAGGCTCTCCGTGTCCAGGGAGAAGAGCATTCAGCAAGGTCCGCTCAAGCATAAGCTCTTGACTGTCTCAAGCAGGCTGTGCAAATGAAAGATTTCTTATGCTCTCTCTGTGCAAGCACCATGGAGTGGCTAGTTATTAGTGAAGAACTTTACGTTACAAGCAGTCTCAATAGTAACTTATTAAAAAATAAAAGGAAAAAGAAAAAAGTGAGTTTTAAATGAAGCATTCCAAGTGTAGATTCAGGCATGCTTATGGATCTGTACCAGAAATTTCCAAGAAGCCCTAAAGGAGTTAGGGCACAATGTTATCCATAGAGGTGAGAAAGTGAGTCAAAGCAGTTTCACGCCATGTGCACAACCAGACTAGCCTCATGCAATGATTTTACAAGCAATTACCGCAGGACCTCCATTACCATGATCATTACTGAATGCAAAAGATTGATCTGCTCTCCTAGAAATGAGTGAATGAAGCATGCAAATACAAATGCTCACCCCAAACCTTTCTTCACACTGTAGTGCAATCACGAATAAATAAAAGTTAAATCAGAAGAGGAACTTTGTCTACAGTGCATTACTAACTCAAGTCTTTGAGACAAATTAAATAAAACATTTAACATAGCTGCTTTATTTATGATGATTGCATAGGCCTTCATAACTACTAACATCAGTTAATTTCTGTACCTTTGTAGTTTATTCCTGACTTTATTGCCCAATCAGATCAAAGCCATGTATCGAACCTCTTTACAAAAATCAGTTGATGTATTCTACAAAAAGTAAACCCTTTTCTGGGTGGCAGTGAATGTAATCTCTCATGCCAAAAAAAAAAAAAAAAAAAAA
>VZSC01007719.1:39919-115611 GCA_013398225.1 Steatornis caripensis
AAAAAAAAAAAAAAAAAAAGGAAAAAAAAATTATGGTAGATCAATCTTTTTCTTTCCTTCCAGATTTCCTGTACAGTCAGACCTCCTCTATTTTTATTGGTGGCTTTCCATATTCATCACTGATAGATATAGTCAGTGTTTTGATGAAAGATATTTCCCTTAGAGATGGACTAGGCAGCTTCTGTGCAAAGAGTTTTCACTTAAAAAACCCCAAAGCTTTCTGTGTTGTCAACAAAAATGCAGACCTATTTCTTATTCATTATAAATATGGAGAGTCAATTATCCTGGTTTTCTTTACAGTGTGATTTAACATACCCAAGAACTTTATGATATCTCTCTCAGTCTTTTCATCTCTAGACTAAGCAGTCCCAGTTCCTGAATAATTTGTTTTCACTGCAAAGGATTATGCAATAACTATACTGTGTAATGATAGCCACAGAATGGTATTCTGAAAGTATGTCTTAATACGTGTACAGCAGACTACCAGATATGACAGACTGTATGAATAAGAAAGCAAGTATTACATGGAACTGGAGAGAAACTAAAAATCATATGGTACAAAAATAAAATAATGTATGTACTGACAGTGTTTAGAAATAACAGTAAAAAACCAAAAAAGGGAGAGTGGGACTGGGATACCACCCTGTGCTTTCAGCAGCCGTATTCCAGCCAGCCATATAGGAAGGGTTTGTGATGTTCAGGAAGGTGATAATTCCAAAGATGTCACAGTTGCCAAAGGGTGACCCATAGATTGATAGGATGTCTATCAGAGAGACCCAGGCACTTCATGAACAAGATAAAGATATAATTTAGTGTTGAAGATGTTTTAAAGGTAGAGCAAATAAACTTTAAAAAAATGGAACTAGAGAAAATCCTGCCTCCTAGGAGAATGGAGATTGATTAACAATAACTCTGCCAAAAAAAGTAAACCAGAGAAATATCAGTGGGCTAATGACAGGAACTGGCATGGGATTTGGAGAAAAGAAACCGGACTGTAGGAGGAAAAATCTTGGAGGAGGTAAGACTAATTGGGGTATCTCCCTGGAAGGCTGCCTGTGGTTTCTCCTTAATGAATCACAGCTTCAATTTAAGAACCATGCAGTGCTTTTTCTGCTTGGAATATTTTATCTTCCCTCTGTGGCAGCTTTTGGACTCTTCCAGAGCCAGGAAGGTGTTCATGCCATATTGTTTAGGGCAGAAAGGTATGAGACAGTACTGGTAATTAATTTAGAATGGGAAGTAGTGATGATTCACTAGTTTTGTCTTAACCCAACAAAGAAGGAAAATAGGCTGAAGTGAACAGTATGTGGGGCCAAGATGAAGCCAGTAGGTAGTCAGCAAGAAGTGATAAAGAAAGTTACACCCAGTGTAGTCCTCAGGAAAAAAAAAAAAAAAAACAAAAAAAAGTTTCATAGTAATTTTGATTATTTTCTTGTGAACCCCAGTTCCTTGTCAGCAAATTAAAAGTTCATTCTAAGAAAACAAGAAACTACGATTGCTTCTGAAAGTTAAGAGAAGACTTCAATTTTCTAGGGAACGGATAAACCAAGCATCAAAGTATAGCAGCATGGCATTTCTTTTTATTTTTAATTCTTCATGTCGTATTTTCATTGGAAACATCAGAGAAAGCAGCAGGCAGGTTGTTTTGGCTTTAATGTTTGAGAAATAGAACTAGAAGAAATAGATAATTCAACTTCAAGCAGGTGTAACATCAGCATAAAAGATGCTGTTTTGGGGAGCCAGTAACGTTAGGTAATCAAGTGTAGAAACCCCCCATTTCTGTTGAACCGCTTTTCTTTGCTAGGTCTCTTGAGGCTGCCAGCAGCAATCACTTTGTAAACCAGAAAACAAAATGGTAATTGAAAATTCGCTTAAAAATGCAACTTTCAGAATAAAGCCAGGTATATGTTACATCCCAGAAAAAAAGAAGTTATGCAAACCTAATGGATTATGTTAAAAAGAAAGAGCTAGCAGATGAGATTAATCAAAGTGAAAAGTGCTGAAGGAGCTCCATTGAATGTTTGAGGAATAAAGAATGTATATTATTAGCACAGCACCCCTACCCACCCCCACCTGCAAAACTGAAGCAGAAACCTAAGATGTAAAGAAATGGGGACAAATTCCTGTGCTGAGACTAATGCAACAGCTGAGACCCCCTCCCAGGAGGAAGCTATCGCAGACCCTGTGCTTTCAGGGGTTACCTGGTGAGCTCAGGAAGAGGCACAGGCCAATATGGACCCAGCTGCTGGTGAGGATATGGTCTCATTTCTTCTTGGTCCCATAGATACAGAATTGCTTGTGTGTGATGCTGGGCAGGAGGCAGATGAGGGAAAGGAGGAAACCTTTTGATAATCTGCAAAGTAAAACCAGCAAAACACCCACGCAAACAAAAACCAACCCCCCAGTCCCAGCCTGTGTCTATGTTTCTGCCATTCAGAAATCAGTGTAAATGATTGAGCCTATGGATATTTAAACCAGGTCAAAATAAAATAATGAACTTTCAGTAGTCCATGACAGTAGTACTGCTATCTCCAGAGGGACAAGTATTTCCATCAATATTTCCTTTGCTTGGAGTTATCTTTGAAGCTGAATCTTTTCATGTGAGGACTCAAAAACTTGTTTTTCCTCATTTTTAGCCTTAGAAAAAGAGAAGTCACATCTGATTGACTGCAACATTGGGCTTTTCATACTTATGGCCTTAGAGCCTTCCCACCAAAGCTCTCTTTGTGAAATAATGTGCAGGATATAGGGAGGAGAGAATGCAAGAATCTGTTCAGAGGAAAGATTGCCATGATGGTACTGCTAACGTACAGTTACGTGGTCTGATTACATGACATCCAGGTTTTTTTTTAAAGGTTTATCTTTCCAGTCTTCTAAGGAGGAAAGAGAAGCTTACAAATATAATCAAATGTAGAGGTGGATACCGTGCCTTCGTACTGTTATAAAACAGGTTAGTGTTTCAAATTATTAGGAAGGTGAGAAAATTCTCTTCATGTTTAATTAAGCTAATTATTTGTTTTCTTTTTAAGACTTAATTCTGGATTTAGATCCCTAATTTAGCTTTCTAGGAAGTGCACAAGACTTTAGATATCTATTGCATTAAAGAAAGATGACTACCTCTTGCTTTCCACACTCCATTAGAGCAAGAGTTCTGTGGATGTGGTCTATCTCCCTAAGGATTAGTCCGAAGGTGGAGAAAAGCTCAAATTTCGACCTGAAAAGTTTAAAGTGATTCTTCTTATTCTTGGGGCTTACCTGTGTGCCTTCTTGAGGAGTAAGGGGCTGATGGATCAACATTGCAGGGCTAGAGCAGTTGATTCCACAGTTCAATCACATAGCAGGATCATTTTGCTTTCCTTCCTTCAGATGTCTTGTTTGATCCAGACAGATTCTGTTACGAAGATCCCACGGTTCTTGAGAACCTGTCCTAACAGATTCCTATTCCACTATATGGAAGGATAACTCATCCATTTAGCTATTACGTTGGTAAAGTTCCCAAGCAGTAAATTCCCTTGATGCACTCTCAAAGCCTGAATTCTAAATAACATCCATTTTCAGAGTAGATTTTAATTCTGTTAATTAATTTGCAAAGCAATTACATACTCATGTAAAGTCAGCATGCTTTGAGGAAACAACTGAAAAAACAAACTCGTTAAAAAAAATAGCTACAAGGCATGTTAAATTTCCAGTTTTTAAAACTAATCTTACAAACACATAAACATTTTGATAAATCATACAGGTCATAAAATAAAATACATATGTTAAGATGATCATCATTGTTTCTTTAGAACGTTTACATAAAGTAAATTAAATCACTACTTCTATAATCCAAAAGTTGCTTTGTTATATAGATTAGTAGACTCTATTCTTTGTTCATGCTACATTTACTACTGTAAATCTGTCAATTGCAGCTAATTACACCTGATTTATATGTGACATTGTGCCCTATTGTATAGACACTGAGTTCTGTTTTGAATGGGCCAGTAGCAGATGAATCCTGATTAATTTTGAACGTTTCTTTTATGGATCTACTGCTAGTCAACGTCTAATTCTGACTACGCAGCATGACAGGGTCATGTCAATGGCGCATAAATCAGCCTGTTTCCTCTTTGACGTCTATATGATCAAATGGTGTCTGCTGCTCATAAATCACTATATGACTGCCATTTAATTGTGATATATACATACAATGTTATTAATAAAATTATTAAGATTTGGTCTGTGATATATTCATGTGAAGCACTTTCATGGCCTTTGATAGAATTATTCATATGAATAAAGAAACGGACTGTAGTGTTTGTGGCATTGAGGTCTGCACTACACATTCTCAGAGGGGGTGCGTATCTGTTTAAATTCTGATTTCATTGGAATTGAAGACAAAGAAAACAGGTTCCACAAACATTATGAGGCAATTTCTTTCAGCTTAACATTTATAAAAGTTTATTCCTGAAAACGTGTCATCAGAAGTTAAGGCATAATTAGAATAAAGTACTACTGCTTGGTAGATAGGGTAGAACTTGCTTTAGCAAGCTGGTGTGTAGAAGGCATTTTGTGCTTCAGTAAGTTAAATTCATTTTTTCGTGTAGGAAAATTAGCAGATAAATATGTTTAGTGCATTCAGATGTACAAGATCAAGTTGTATTGCAAGCAGTTCTGGCTATTGAGCTGTGCAACTAGCTGTTGTCATTGTACTAGGTCGTGAGGGAGCAGATCTGATTGGCATTGTTATATTCAGCTTATAACAGATACTGTGCATTTGCCTCAGTTTTGATGTATGGATAATGTGTTCATATGGATGGAAACAGACTTGCCTGTACTTTTTTTGTCTTGGCCCTGAGCTTGCAAAGGGGCATTTGGCTCCAATCTGGAAGCCATGTGGCGCCAAACATACGCTTGTTTATGTCTGTCAGTATAGACTTAACCCCCACCAGTCCCTGCCCGCCTCCCACTGGTATCAGTTTTCCTGCAAGTGAATTGTTAGTGTCTTCTGAATATTCATCTTATTTGGGAATTTGCGTGGTGGGGATGTGAAGATACACTAGGAACTCGATTGTTAGTCACTAGGAACTTGGGAAGTCTCGGTCCTTGGCTGTAACCCTCAGCTAAGTTGCTCTTCTCTCTTGAGAAGGTCGGTGTTTAATGCATGTTCTTGAATGAGTAAAGTTTTCTGTCTTTTTTCTATAAACTCTGTGGCATATGTTAAAGGCATCATTCTAGGAGATTAATACCTTTAGGAATTGAAACTGAAGCTTTCCTCATAATTCTTCATGAAGGCTCAGTGAAACATCTACCACACTTCCTTGCCAATAATCCTAGTTCTGGCAACGCACTCTAAAGGTGATGTAAAAGGCACAGCAACTATTCTGTTATCTGAAGAGAAATAAATAAATACATGAAAATAATTATTTGTAAATGGAGAGTGAGTTGAGCTGTAGGCGGTTCAGAGCCCTTTGCATATTTAATTTCTAACCAAGGAGGAGACGCAGGTGTGGTGAGTACTGTTCAACTTTCTTTTTTCCCTTTACTGTAATGGCCATCATGAAACAAGCATGAAACTGATTTTGTGGAAGTTAAATATGGGATATTATGGACTGTTTCAAGGTAGAAATTGACCTCTTGATCCTCAGAGGCAATGACAGGAAAAGAGAGTTTTATGAAAAGCTCTACACCCTGATTCAGCCTACATGGATATAAATATTGGGATCATACTTCCTTAATGCCAAATCTATGCAAAGAATGTAAAGGATTAGAATTTTAATTATGTACAGAAAATTAATTAATGTGTCATTGGATCAAATTCTTTTCCCTGTCACAACACTGCCATAGTATTTTGAATTTAATAATAATAAGATCACTGATTTTTCCTTTGGGATAAACTGCCTTGAAAGTTAAGGTTTTCCCAAAATACAATTTGCTTTTCTTAGGAAAAATTTATTTTAAAATAAAACCATTGATAAATGGGTCTGACAATATAGCAGACTGCCCATTTTTTTTCTCCTAAATTTTCGTTTTAAATAGATTTAGGACTTCTGTGTTATAAAGATAAATCTTTGACTGCAAAATATTTAAATGAAAGATTTGACATCTTAAAAGTCAGCAAGTTATATATTATGTTTAACATAACCAAATAGTTCAAATTTGAGAAATGTCTGATATTCAGAAATCTTATATTTGGCATATAAGGGTGTACACAGAATGGGTGGGTTATTATGATCTATGAGAAAAAAGTTTAATGAATTGGAATTTGATTTTCCTGTGAAAGAGCCAATAATTAAAATGTTAGGTATTCACGCTTTCAGTTAAACTGAAGCTCTATTTCTTTCTGATAAACAAAACAAGGAATGCCCATCTTGCCCTCTGTTCTCTAATTTAGGCTGTAACCTTTCTTTGCACATTTATTTAGTGTATTATGAAGTATTCTTCCAGTGTACGTGTGTATGTATATAAAAGCTTGATATATGTAATATGGAATTAGACTATCACTTGTGTCCGAGAGGAACATTAGGTGCCTATGCTGTAGATATAGTAGGTCAAATAATACTATACATCTATAAGTTAATTTGGTATGTGCAGAGCAAGAGAATATAACCTGGAGTCTGAAACATGATGTCTAGAAAATACGTCAGAGCAAAGAACACTGAGTCGGTCGTTGACATATCTGACAATGGATTTTATGATCAACATTGGCATCTTTTCACAGGAAGTCTTGCATCCTTGTTTGATATTTATTGATGTAATTCCACTTTCTTCTGTGACTGGTCTATATAATCTGAAATTTTAGTTTCAAAAAAATTTTCTGTGACTAAGATTTATGAACTGTTAGATTCATTCACTCATTTGATGCTGTAAATCAGAATGGGCTGTTTCTTCTGGTCCTCACATGTAGAGTTCCTGTGATTTGCAGTGCCGCTCCTTCTTCTTCCTCTGTTGTCTCTGTGTTCTCTTGGATCAGGTGGCTTTTGCAAGTGTTATCTGGTGACATGCAGCCATTCTGGCTTCTAGCAGAACTGCCCCGATCCTCGTGAGAGACTTCCGTTACGTGAGACCAGCAGGACCCTTTGAACTTCTAGCACAGACCTCAGCATTTCAAAGCATGGAAATTGAGGCTTTCCCTCTCTTACCCAGGCAGGGTGGCTGCAGAGTGAATAAGGTTATCTTGGTCTGTGTTCTTGATAACCCTGGGAAAAGCCAAGAGCTTTCATTTTTTCCTGTAGCCAAAAATAAAGAGCTTAGATCTCAGCGCAATATTGCACGTGAATGATTTTATGTTCGACATTATGATTATGCAAGCCATAGTAATACCAAATATTGTGATAGACAGATGTAGATGATTATTTTAAATGTTTTTGTAATTAAGTTGCCCGATTCCATTAGCTTATACGTGACTACTGCTCAGCATAACTAACAGGAATTTTATGAGCAATCAATTAGGATGTGAAAGCATATTCTCTGGCTCTTATGATCTGGAAAGATAAGAATTCAGGAACAGAAATAAAGGTTCTCATTCTCTCAGAATTCAAGCATATTACAAATCGGTTTCAGGGAGCAGATACGAACCTTCTCTTTTTATAGTAAAGCTGTTTGGAAAATAAACTGCACGAAACCCAAGAACTTAAATGAATGAAACCACACGTTAAATAACATTAAATGACTTGGATAGTATGACCCAAAGAAATTAAATACATTGTTAGAATACTGGCAGGCTTGTAGCAATGGCTGAGAATAGGCAAAGTGGTCACGGAAATCTTAATGCTTGGACTAGAGTAATGAATGCCTTGAATTAGACTGATTTGGTACTTGGGGTAGAAATGCAGGGTCTTAAATCCACTTAAAAAATAGGGTGTAGTTTTGTGGAATTATGTAATTGCAATTTTATTGCTAAGTGGATTTTTTTTAAGCGTAGGACAAACGTAGAGGATTTATAACTATGAATTAGGAACTAGGTTCCCATAACAGTCGGGGCTTTGTATGTGAATTGATGGAGATGGGAGGGAAAAGTTGACCATCTAAAGCCCACTTTCTGGCAAGAAAACAATTTAGTCTGATATGGGATTCACTTCCTTTTTCAGTCCAAGTGAATTCTGTGGAATACTTCTGAGGTATCAAACTCCAGCACAAACTGACAGAAACATGATTTTGAGGATCTGAGCAGCCTGTCTGAGCTCAGACGTTAGGCCTCTGAAATGCCAAAAGAAATTATTTTGAAACTCCTTAATTTCACTTCTACGGGGACTGGATTTTCTCAACATCAGGGAATATTGTACATAACTTTTCTTACCTCTTTTATTTGTTGTAGCAGTTATTTTTTTCAGTTACGATGTGCTGCTGCGAGTGGTTTTCTTTCTTGGTTTGATTTTGCGCTGTAGATACCCATAATGTTGATTTGCCATGTTTTGACTTGCTGCCAAGATGTAGAATGCATAAAAAAATGGAGAAATAGAAGTAGTTTCATTGAAATAATTAAGCTACTGGTGTCACAAGTTAGGCCTTAAATTATCTGACGTTGAACATGGCTGGCGATATTGCCTGATGGGTTAGTATTATTAAATGTTACTTCTACTACAAAAGGCCATGTAAGAAAATGTGCTTTACATTGTAACTACCTTTGTTTTTTGTAACGGCAATAGTAATAACAATAACAACAGTAATAATAGTAATAATAAAAAAAACCCCGAATGTTCTTTTGTCAATGGCCCATTCTCATTCTCAGCAGTAGCTTTAGTTTCCTCACAGTGCAGATACTTTCACTTACTTCCTTTGTACTGCCTTATATATTTTTATCTGAAGAATGGTGCCAAGTCCTCATTGCTTAGAGGATTATAATATTTTTAAAGATCTTGTGATTGAGTAAGTGAAAGTAAGCTACCAGCTATTTCATCTGTTCTGCATATAGAAAATATATGCAGTACCAAAGGCTAAAAACATTACTGTCACTGATAAAGCAAAAATGTCATAAAAAATTGTTTTTTTTTTTCTAAAGATCCTTTGAAAAGCAACAAGGAACAACCAAGGGGACAGGATGCATAGCTGGGTTTTTGTGTTAATTTTTAATGGAAAATTGTAAGTGAAAGGATCACCATTCTCTCTAAGAAAAAAGTCATATGAGTGGAGCACTTGAGACAGTAACAAAACTCTATTCCTTCTGAAGATTATACTATAGGCAAACATAAGGCTCTTTTCATTTATTATAACGCAACACCCCACCCCCCACCCCCAACTTACTACTGCCCATTTTATACACCAGTGGATCAGGAGTTTTCTATTCATATGGTTGATCCAAACGTGACTTTTTCACACATCCACAGATGCTTTGACCTGAAAAACGGCTAGAGCAGTCCAAGGTGACTCTAATTTTGCACGATCCCAATTGCTTTCTGAACTGCTGCCGAACCTCAAAGTCTGCCTAAGAGCAGGCTCCATCAGTGCCCTCCTTATCGCATGCTAGATGCTCTGAATACATGTGGGAACGGATGACCTTGAGATTTTCCAGTATCCAGAGAACACATTTAATTATCATAGACTAGGTTACAAATTGTCAGGGGAGACTTTTATGTCTGGTCTTCATTTTAGCTATACAACAGGGTTTTATGTCCCATGGACACTCTTAGATTCATATACAAATACGTACTGCCAAATGCAGTAGTTCTGTCCTTGTACCCTAGGGAGGACTTTGGCCCCTCAAGGGACATGCTACTGTGCTGGAGTGGAATGAAGACTCCTGAATCTGGTTCATTTCCACCAGTTTTTTTATTTCTAATTCATTCTTTTCAATGAGAATAGTCAATGGGGGGACCAGATCCTCAGAGCTAATTCCCAGTGAAGCATTCTTAAAGGCTTATATGTTGAACCAAAGCTTTTGGTCGTTTGATTTCAGCATTTCTCACTCAATTGGGTATGTAGGGCATTAAACTTAAACAAAAGTCTTGAAGAAATGAATGTGTACATTATCTCCTGTGCTACAATTCTGGCTGCAGTTTTTAATGTTCATTGTCACTTTGCCATTCTGTTAAATCCTTTTAGGTTTTTTTTTTCTTTCTTCTTGAGTATTTAAGGCTTTGTTAAATATGGTTAAGGAATTATTAAGCCATTTATCCATAGGGCTCTGTTTGATCAGCTGTAATTTGTGGCACATATTAGTATGGCAATGAGCATGCTCTTTGATGGTGATGGACGTTGCATGTTTAAGTATGCAATGTGTGCACAGCCTTGCTCCTCTGGCAGAGTTGTTCACCATTTAGTCCTTATAAAGTCAAAAGAAATGCTTTGGTTTAGTTCTCTAGGCTTTGATTTAGGCTCCTAGAGTATCAGGTGTCAAATGTGCTCCTTGTGTTAAACGACTATTACCTTTATGTGTTTGCTCAAAATCTTTTCTGACTGATGACTCTGGACTTTCCATTGGGTTACTCAGATACCAGCAAAAGTCACAAGACCACAGAAGGGCTGAGGTTGGAAGGCACCTCTGCAGGTCACCTGTCTGACTCCCCTGCTCAGACCAGGGTCACTGAAAGCAAGTTGCTCAGGACCACATCCACTCCACCGATGGAGATTCCACACCTCTCTGGGCAGCCTGTGCCTGTGTTCACCACCGTCACAGAGAAAACCTGTTTTCTTATGTTTAAGTGCAATTTCCTGTATTTCAAATTATGCCCATTGCCTCTTGTTCTCTCACTGGACACAACTGAGAAGAGTCTGGCTTTGTCTGCTTTATTCCCTTCCGTGGATAAAACACACCCTGAGCCACCTCCTTTCCAGGCTGAACAGTTTCAGCTCTGTCAGCCTCCCCTCATATCTCAGATGGCCCAATCCCTTTATCATGTTTGTGGCCTTTTGCTGGGCTTGCTGCAGTCTGTCCACGTCGCTTTTTCACTGGAGAGCCCAGAACTGGACCCAGCATTCCAGATGTGTCTCATGGCGCTAAGTAGAGGGGAAGATTTACCTCCTTTGACCTGCTGGCAGTAGTGTTCCTAATGCAAACCTGGATGCTGTTGGCCTTTGCTGCAAAGGCACACTGCTGGCTCACATTCAGATTGTCCATCAGGACCCCCCGGGTCTGTGTCCAGTCTGTCTTCAGTCTGTACTGGTGCATGGAGTTATTCCTCCTAAGTTGTAGGAGGCAACAATGGACAGAATGATATATATGAATGCAGGCAACAATGTGAAATACTTTTATGCATAAAAAGCTTTGTTTCAGCTGCTATCTTCAAATTCTTAGCAATGTTTAGCCTTTAAGTAATAACATGTCCAAGTTTTCACATATACTTCAGCATGGCATGTTTTTTTGTGTGTTTTTTGCCATCCTTGATTTTCTGTTTCTCACAGTAGCATCTGTCACTGTCTTCTTCCCAGATCCCTTGATATGAAATGTGATTGCTAATTGCTTTCTACCAGGCATCTCATATCTAAAATATTGCTTTTTTCCCCTTTCCTTCTTTGCCCTTGAAAGTTTCCAGATTTCTATAATTTTCTGAATTCTTTATTTCACTTTTACTGGTGGCTACCACTTTTAATGTAGTGTTTGTACGAAGGGGAACAACCATCTTCTTTGGTCACAAACATTTGCTTTTCCAAAAGGTTGAGTTCTTTCCCTTGCCTGACTTCTTTCCTCATTGCTTTTTGTGACTCTGAAGTCAGAATTTTGTTCTGAAGTTAGAAGGAAAGTTGAGGTGTTTTGATGCAACATGGAGAAGCCAAGATCTGTGTGGGATTTTATATGGGAAAGCAGAGAAGTAGCATACTGTCAAAAAGGTGAGGAAGAGAAGTCATCACGCATGGAATATGATTGCATTTCAAAGGCTTTTTGTACTTTAAACATATCACACTGCCTTAATGAGCTCAGTTAGTAGTGCAGTGACTGGATGTGAACAGGACTTCAATTTAGTACAGGTTTGCACATCAGAATGTGTTTTATTGGGAGAAAGATGTATGAAGGCTTCAGATGGGTGAACAACTCTTAGAAAGGGTATGAATGCCTTGCTGCAAGAGACTGGCAACAAACAGGGAAAGGTGGAGCAATTCACAGACCCTTGCTTTCCACCTCCCCACCTCCCCTTCATTTCTTCCCCAAAGGCCGTGTGGGGCAAACAAAAAATTACTGCTGGTTGAGAACAAAAGTGCATCATAAATACCCGACAGTGAGGGGGAAGCAGGTGAAGCATTAGGTCTTGGAAAGAAGTCTGAACCATACTGACTCCTAGAGCTATTTCCATGTTGGTAGACTTTGTATTCCATTAAATTCACATTGAACTTCTTTCTTGAGACGACTTCGATGCACCATCAGGCATCAAAAATATTGGGCTGCAGAACAGCTGATCTTAACAGGTTTCCTCCTTCCAACCGTTGGAGAGTAGTGACTATTATTGAAAGTCTACAGGACTGTGCATGTTCAGCAAGCCAGCTGGTTTGGGAAAATATCACTCCCCCAATTTCTGAATCTTTTGACCTCATTTAACCAGAGAAATGCAAGTCAGCAACTTGGGAAGAAGTTTTTAATTAATTACTGCAAAGTAATTAATAAGCAAAAAATTATACATGCACCATATGTGTGGTTTGCAAGTCTGCGCACCTGCAGTGTGCGGGCAGGAGGAGGTAGGCAGTTCTTGTGGCAAGTCAGAAGGATGAGCTTGGGCAGCTCAAGCTGAGGTTAGCAATGGTGTCACAGAATCAGGCCCATTGAGCAGAGCCTTTTCAGCACAGTGGCGAGCTCTCAGTTCTCAGTGATCTGGTTTTGTTTCAGGATTCATTCTTTTGCTTTTATCTTTATCGTAGAGCATATCCATTTGTCTGGAATAATTTGTGTGGGCATGAAGAGATGCAGACCCCAGCAACAGGAGGATTAACCTATTGTAGGAGGTGGTCTAGGATGGGCTGGGCTGAGGATGGAGAGGAAGCACCGTCCTGTACAGAGCTCTTCCTGGCAGATCTCCATTTTAGCTGCAAATGGAGGATAATAACTATTGCTCATTTGGCTCAATGTACTATTCTTGTGTTTAGTGCATGTTTACAAGGTACTGTGGAGATGAAAGCTATTATAAAAGTGCCGAGTTTCGTGATTAATTGTCATGATTAATTGGAGAGCCTGGTGGTGTTCATGGTGCACATCCTTTTTTAGGAAGATAGAGGGTGTAGGCTGGAAGAGATGGCTGTGGCTGTTACAATGAAGGTGATGAACCATTGCAGAGAAGCAATTACTGCATGTAAAGTGCTGTGAAAAAGGCAAGTGTAAATTGCTATTCTATCACATGACCGTTATTATTTTAGTATATTTATCAAGCGAGAGACATTGTAGAATTTATAGAGCACATCCTTCACTCTACTAACAGGTTTAATTACCATAATTTCACTTGTGTTAGACTGAGTTACAGCAGCTGAAATCCATGCGTTATTATTTGCAGAAAATTGCTATCCTTCTCTCCAGTATCATGCAAGGTCCAATACTTGTTTACAGAAAAAGAAAAAGAATTTTTTTTTTCAGCTCACTTATACATTTTGATGAGGTGGGCACATTCAGTATTAGAAGTCTGTGTCCTGGCAGTAGGGTTAATTTGGTGATAGCATAAGAGCAGTTACAATGGTGAGGTTAATGCATGGTACTTGGTGCTGTTTATTATGTTTCCAAACACGCAAACAGTATATACAGATGAATAACCTTAGAGAATTTTTTTAAGTGAAGCGATATAAGGGTAGATATGGAAATGCTGCATGCAATTAGCTGTGAGATGAATTAATGAATGACAAAATGTTTGAGTGATGTTTGAGCTACAGGGTACTCATTAATATAAAGGCAAATTGTGATTCTAAGTTAATAAGAGTTCATTTTGAATGTTAAAACTGTATATTCCCTTTTCTACTGAACTGTAAAAAGTTTCATAGTTCAGTAGGTGAAGAAAGGTGATCCTCAACTGGGCATGTGGAAAGGACATGTCAGTCTACATCATGAAACACACGGTTTCTCCCTTGTTTTTAATTAGATTGGCACAGAGCCTACGCGTACGTACCTGAAAGAAGGTCTGTATCAAGTGACATTGCTCTTTATTTTTCTCCTGCGAAATCAGCATTCAATTTATCACAGCTAGATAAGAAGTGAAAAGATCATTTTGCCACTTAAGAATTCCTATATCATCTAAGAGCTAACTTGTGCTGTTAAGCACATTATTTAAAAAATGTAATTAGATTGAATTATTGTTCTCTTTCCATCTTGAAGGCGGGAGAAGATGAAGTGTTAGAGTGAAAATTTGGTTTGCTGATTGTTTAATGTTTTACAAGCTAAATCTACCCAGAAGAGAAAACAAACCAAAATACTAGTGTGTGGTACTGAACTTTACTCCTCAAGTGAATTTCGCTGCATAGCTTCAAATAGAAAATTACTGAAATTTTATTCAATAAAGCTTTTATGTAAGCATGTGAAAAAAAAATATTTAGAAGTGTTTTGTTGAAGTAGAGTCCATTTCTGAGTCGGGTTCCATGTCAGTGAAATATTGCCGAATTCTAGTAGACAATAGAAATAAATTATTTGCATATCGTTATCATTATCAAAATAATAAATGCTGCTACCAACAGTTCCATGGTTTCATTTTTGTTTAATAGTCATCTTCCGCTTCCCCATTGGGAAAAGCCAATTTATTCAACCGAGCAATCTCTGAGAGCGACATTAATAAATCATACTGTAGAAAAAAGTGGAAATATTCCATTTTCATTATTTTATTTTCAGTTTCTTTGGTTTTAACATTTATTTTGTTTTCATAAATTATAGAATAAGTAGAAACAGTCACAAAACATTTAGACCAAACCCAAAACTTATTTATTAAATTTCAAACAAGAGAAATTTTGTCATTTTGCTTCAATTCTGACTGTGAAGACAAACTGAAATGAGGAATGCAGCTTTCCAACTGCAGCCATGAGTTAGAAAGTTCTGAAATTTCTGGTCTCAGCAGGAGTAGTAATAACATCTGAATAATCCTTTCAATATCTTCTAGCAGTGTTACTTCTGGCACAGAGGAAGTAAGGATGAAATAAAGCAAACCCATTTGAATCTGATGTTATACTGATAATAAAATCCCCACCAAGAATACCATTATGAGGAATCTATAGGGATAGAGGGCTATGCAGGAGGTTATAGTTAAGGTTCTTACTATTCTTATAGATAGGGTTCTATCCTGTATTCTTATCACTTATCCCCTGTTGCTGGAAACTGGGCCTCATTTCTGAGGAACTTGCTTTCAAGATGGAGTGTGCAGTGGAAGATTTTGCTGCGAGCCTGTTCTTTCTCCACCCTATCTTCAGGACTTCTGCTGCACCTCAGCCCCAGTGTGGCTTGCCTCCATCTCCTCTTCCTCTCAGCCCCTGGAATGGAGATGTTGAGTGAGCCCTGTGCCAAGCAAGGCTAGGGACTGAGGGAGATGGGATGTGGATCCAGAGGAAAAGGATGGCTGGACCATGCAGGGGCAGCATAGAGAAAGTGGAGAAAAGAGTTTTGTAATTTTGTGCGATTACTAATATTTGGGAACCGATGTGACATACACTGTCAGACTGGTGAATTTCCATGAAATAAATTTTGGAATTCCAGAAAACATTGGGATCACTTATTTTCTTTTGGCTGAATGCTTGCATTGGATACGTTTTCTTCCAGAGTGATTTCACCTGTCGTGAGATATTCTACACCTGAAGCTCCAAAAGCAGTACTTACAATGAGTTAATTTTGATGTAGCTGGGTGAATAGGATCAAGCAGGCCTGTCTGTGGCCAACCACATTGGAATAAGTGGTGCGATTCTGCTTTGGGATGTTTTAACATGCATCTGGAAGGTCATGAACTATGTTCACATGTTCTCAAATTACATGTCTGCAACTGAGGTGTAGGGCAAAACAAACAAACAAACACTCCGTCCTTGGAGATATTCAAAAGCTGCCTGCACATGGTCCCAGGCAAATGCCTCTAGGTGGCCATTTTTGAGCAGGGGTGTTGGACAAAGATGGCCTCTGGAGGCCCCTTCCAACCTCCGTGATTCTCTGATTCTGTGAAGATAGTTTGTTGGTGTTAGATGAGGTACAGCTGCAGAAAGCTGAACTTAGCCTAACCAAAATCTGCTTTAAGATAAACAGTATCTGTTTCAACACCTTCTGGTTACTTATTGTTCTCGTACAAATGCAAATAAGACTCAAGAAACGCAAATTATTGCTGCAATATCACAACCTAATAGTGTATACTCAGTAGGATTATTTATTTACATTTATATGAACTGATTTGAAAAAAATTAAACTGCCTAGGAGCTTTCAAACAGAAGGATGATGGTTGAACTTGAGGTCAACAGAACCTGGTTCTGGCACTTGAAAATTCTCTAATTACAAATTTTCAAATTCTGTTAATTGTAGTAAATAGGAATGCAGTTTCCTTAAAGGTTTTAGGAACAGAATGTGTCTTTTCTTCAGCTGACAGAGCATTGAGCATTACTGTGAGTACTTTTGCTCGTTTCCTAATACTAATTCCTGACAGCAAGTTCTAATTCCTGAATTTCCTACTACTTTGTTATGTCTAATGTACATTATTCATTTTAAAAGTGGTTTGAATTACTGCTTGTAGAGTTGATTATGATGTTATATATTTTTTCTTGGTTAGCTCTTTATGATATCTTCTGTGATGAAAGGTACAGATACAGTTTGAAAGAAACCTTGTCATCTGGTCCTTATCAGCAGCTTTGTGCTGTCTCTGCCGGGCTGACCTTGGCACAGCTCTGTTGCAGGGATACAGAAAAATCACTTGGCTTGCAATTATATTTACTAGAGTCTGAAAGGAATTCTTTGCAAAGACACTTCCAATCTGGAAGATTTTTGACATTCACTTATAAATCCTCCTGCTTTCGCTCCAAATATAAACAATTAAGAAGAAGTTGAAATGTCTCAAAAGACTAACTGCACATTAATTAGTTGAACTGATGCAATCTATAGGGATGCATGCAGCCACAATATGAGTATGTGGGGTAAAAAACCCGCTTCATTCATCACACATAATGAGATTTTGTGACTTTCTATGCTTACAGCACACCACTCGCTTTCAGCAGGGAGACTAGTCTCTGCCAACACTAGTAAATTTAAACCTGGTTTACTAGTGAGTGGGTATTGTTACAGTTTGGGTTCTATCTGACTGTGTGAAATGAGTGAATGAGTCTCAGCAGAATTCCTCAGTGGCAAATATTATTAAAAATTACTGAATCAGTTCACGGTAATTATCCCCTGTTGATCATATCAATAGAACAGCACACATGAAGAATTAAGTATCCTTTCCAGTTCTAAAATCATAGAATCATAGAATGGTAGGGGTTGGAAGGGACCTCTAGAGATCATCTAGTCCAACCCCCCTGCTAAAGCAGGTTAGCCTAGAGCAGGTTGCACAGGAATGCATCCAGGCGGGTTTTGAATATCTCCAGAGAAGGAGACTCCACAGCCTCCCTGGGCAGTCTGTTCCAGTGCTCTGTCACCCTCACAGTAAAGAAGTTCCTCCTCATGTTCGGGTGGAACTTCCTGTGTTCCAGTTTGTGCCCATTGCCCCTTGTCCTGTCGCTGGGCACCACTGAGAAGAGTCCGACCCCGTCTTCCTAGTACTTTGACCATGATTGGTATTTCTAGATGCTACTATAGCTATATATCATAACATAAAAACTACTGATACTTATGCAAGGTTCCCTAATCCAACAGAGATTTTGCTGCCACATAATACAGTGTTCACAAAAATATTGCAGTGTTGCAGATGTTTATTGCAGGACAAGATTCTGATAGCAAAGATAGCAGTGTGGGAAAAGGAGGAAAGAAAAAGAGATTTTTTATTATTTTAACTGAAACACTTTTGAATTAATTCATGTAAGCCTTCTTAAATCCACTTTCTGTGTAACTTATCCATACAAAACCCTATCTGCACAAGTAGTTGATTAAGAAAAATCAATGTTGTCTTATACTGAGTCTTTAGGAGGAGGATGTTGTCCAGGAGGTTTTCTTCTACACAGCTGTAAGTCTCAGGGAAATCTGACCTTCAAAGATGCAACAGTTAGCACACTCCTTTGTGCAAGTAAAATATTATTGTAACATGTAACTGAATTCATTTCCTTGACCTATGTAAAAAACACTGGCAAATATATTTTGTATTTAAATATATTTTATGTATAGGGAAGGAGGCAATGATTTCAGTTCTCCTTGGCTACTACCCCATGTTTATCAGCTGTATGTCAAAGACTAGTAATCAAAAGAACATAAGATTGATTTCTGTCAGGTTTTTATAAGTTGTATGCAAGTTGAAGATTTGTCAGATGTTAAATAAATCTTGATTATTTTTTTTCTTTGAGTATTCACTGTGGGCAGGTTTGGAAACTCCACTGCTTTTTATTACTGCAGAAAGGCAAAGAGCTTTGCCCTCAAGGAGTGATTATCCAGTCCATTAGGAACATGTTATAATTTTGCCTAACAATATCACAAAAATGAATGAAAATGTACATAATGATTTGGTTTCAATAAATGGCCATCTGCACATCTGGACAAGTAAGTGTCAATGTTTGCAGATGGCATTGCAGACCTTTGAAAGCTCTCCTGACACCCATCTGAGAAGAATGAGATGCTGAAATGCAGAGCTTTAGAGAGGATTGTAGGTCTGTAAAATGCAGCAATTATTGATAGTGGTGTACTGTAGACAAATAAAAATTGATGTTATGGTCACTCTTGAATAAGTACCACCTATTATTTTAAAGTACTGTTTTGTTCCTTACGGATGTACTGTACAGGTAGGCCAGGCATTCTGGCAGCGTGCTGTAATACATTGATATAAATCTGCCACCAATGTGGAAGGACTGTCAAGCTTAGCATTGTAAGTTGAGTGTCAGAGACTTGGCTTGTGTGGTTGATCAAGAAACCCCTACAATGAAAGAAGGCTCAGAGGAGATGGGCAAGGGTGTTGTGTCCATAAACTTCAGATTAACCCATTGCACCACAGTTGAGTAGATCAGCTGGTGGTGCAAAAGTATTTGTGGCTCAGTCCAACACAGAGTATAAAAACTAAACTAACAAAAGAATTTTGAAGAAAGAAATGGGCTTGAGCTGGTTTGAACTCATGTAATCCTTACTGGGGGCACCCAGGGTTGTGATGGTGAGCAGATAATAGAGACTGGCAAAAGGGCTCACATTGATTCTGTGATTGAATTGTGTATTCTAATTGCTATATTTTGTGAAGTGTAACTTCCCTTGTATTGTGATTTCAGTATATTGCAGTATTATTCAGCTAAATCAAAAATCCCATGCAACATCAGATATAATCAATTAAGTAAATGTGATATTAAACATTACACTCTCCATGTATGGAATATCTAAAAGCACCTGGTCAGAAAGTATTGAACTCTGGCAGCTTGGAAAAATCATAGCTCCAGTCTTAGTAGCTTATATTTAAAGACAAGTTTACACCAGTATGGGAATCTTACCACCTGTTTTCTAAACCTTGGGAAGCCTAGATCTGAATTTCATGGCTCCAAGCTGTTAGCTATTATATTAGATGCTCATCAGTCCACCTGCATCAAAACTAAATTAACAAATGAGGTGGCCCAAAGCGACAAGCTAACCTCTGCAAATGTGTTGTCAAAGAGGTTAATCAGCCTGTGGCACTCTAGATGAACTGTGGCAGTTTGAGCATAGGATCTCTTGCTGTATGCACCATTTGCTTGATGCTGAGGCTGCGTGGGCATAGAGGATGCATTCTAATCTGAATCTGCAGCAGTGGGAGGAAGGAAGCCAATAGCCAAAGAACTAAAGACAGTATCTTCTGTTGCTTTGAGATGCCCCTGTGCCCAGCCCACTAGCCCAGTTGGATGCCACCAACGGGATGAACACCTTTGGTGACCTTTCAGTTCAAGACTTCCTTGTTGGCAAACATGTTGGTCACCTTTGACAGTCCAGACACTCATTTAATATAAACCTGTCTTCATGAAAGAAGAACCAGAAATCTATTAGTTTAATGATATGTTAGATGAGCACATTTTTCAGTGTTTAAAATATGGGGAAGTGTTGTAAAAACTCATATACACTTGCAAGTAAATATAGCATGAACTGAGATTATCTTAAACAAGATACCACCAGCATAGCAGTCAGAGGATAACTACCTAACTCTTGTATTTTGGGAAGCGATGAAGAGTTAAAATCTATTCCTAACATAAATTTACTTCTCCTTGCTGCTTTAACAGTTGATAAATCCCAGAGAAAACGACACGCTTCAGTAAAGTAACATTGTATATTTGAATTCAATAATAAAGACTGTGATATAGCTTTAAATATGTACATGTGTGCATAAAAATATGCTTTAAGGACATACATATTATTGATGTGCTGTGTATCTGAAAATATATCGCTTAATAGTCCACTGGTAGTCAGCCTTTGGTTAATGCCATGTCTGGACCATGGTAAGAAATTCAAGGGAATGAAAAGATTCTGTAAAGTGGTGTTACTCACTTAGAGGGACTTTTTAATAGAACCTGATCCAGACCCCACCGTATCTGTGGAAAAACTTCACCTCACTTTAAGTGAGCTCAAGATAAATGTTCCAATGTTCACACAGAAACAAATTGCTCAGATTTGCTCTTGCCTGGAGGACAAAAAGTTAATTAGATTGGGACAATTGGGATAGCCTACAGCTCTTTCCCCTTGTGTCTCTATATGCAAAAAAAAAAAGTCAAGTACTTCCAGCTTTGCTATCAGGAGTGCTTGGTTGGAAGATCTTTCTTTCAGAGCAATAGGCTTGACTTCTGTAGAGAGTAGGTATTTTCCTCCTAAACATCTGGTCCCAATGATGCTGTACATCTACGAAGCTGCATGTTGATCAAGCCCTGATAATTTGGCAGAGCAACGTTACAAAATGCTGCTCGATCTGTGAAACTGGAATCTGGCACTGGGAACTGACTCATTTATGATGCTTGGAAAAGTTGCTCGTAAACAGAGAGACTGGTTTAAACTGATTTGACTTTTAAAAACATTAATGTTAAATCCTCATTGAGGTATATGCTTGTGGTCTTTATTGAGACACAAGAATGCAATAACCTACCTGATGTTAATAGTGTTTCCAAGTTATCCCTAGCATTTTTGAACTATGATTTTGCTACTTCAAAAATTTTCATGGTCACGACCATGTTATTAAACACAACATGGTGCAGAGAACTTAAGTTATGTAATAAGCTTTCCTTAAAATTCAATTCAGTGATACAATGTACAGGATGGAAAACATTTTCAAGACATATTTTTCAGGAAAAGAAGTTGGAACCTACAAGATGATTCTTCCCATAAATGAGGAGAAATATAACAATATACCCATTTTATGTTGTGTCTGTCAGATTTGGCAACAAAAAGGTGGTGGTGGTGTTCTGCCCAGACCGTAGAGAACTTTGAAAGCAGAAAGGCCGAATGAAATTAGGTCCTGAGGAGGGAAAGGGGGATGCTGGAACGGGGGCTGAAGCAGGATGCTTATTCTCCATCCTCTTCTTAGGAAGCCCCAAAACTTCACTGCGCACAATCTCTGTGAATTTACCTCAATAAAACTGTACCAATTTACCAGATCTAACAGTCCGGGCTGATGAAGTTTGTATTGCCTTTCACTGTTAGGCAGTCCCTAAAGGGCTGGGAAAGACCTCATGACCTCAGGGTCAGGCTGTCCGTATCCCTGCCTTGGGGTTCACGCTCCCACAGCTGTCCTGCAGACACACTCCATGCATCCCAGCGCTTTTTCATTAAACGTGGATTCACACAGCATTAATCCTCTGACTGGATAGTTTTCACATGAGGAGGGATTGGTTTAGGATTGTGTCTGCTTAACAGTGTGGGGTTTTACCTGGTGACACCTGTATAAAACAGCCTGTGCCTAGTGGGAAAACATTTCAGAAAGGTATCTACGTCATGTTCTTTAGTCGTTTGTTCCAATGGTTAGTGAATATCATTATTAAGAATAGCTACAGTATAAATTTCATGTGCCTTCCAGCCATCAAGTCTTGGTTTGGATTTGTCTGTTACTTAAAAAAAATTGCTAGTTGAGATTTCAGTGTGAAGGTACTTAGGCACCATGGTAAAATTATTCTTGATTTATCCTGGTATAAGTGACACAAATATTCCAACCTGCAGTACCGTCATTAGTTTTTATAGGTATCAGTACAGAATGTGACCAGAAATTTCACTTTGAATATATTTGATGGAATCACACATGCTAAAAACAGAAATGCGTGGGCTCAGCTCACTCATGTTCCAAAACATAAGCATGTGTTTCAGCTACTGACTAACTTGAGGGCACAATATTGTTTATACGTTGGATTTGGCATTTTTACACTTCTGCCATATTAGACTGTATTGATTATATAAGAACCAGAAAAAGAATTTCCATATACTTTGAGGGCAATGTTTTTAATAGCTATTATTTCTTTCATTCCAAGTGATTTTGGAATCGTAATTCTGCTGTGTGCATGGTGTTGACATGAAAACAAATAAGCTAATATAAAGACTGATGAATTTGTTGTCATATATCCCCAATGTACTGCTCAGAGAGAACATTAGACTTAAATATAGAACTTTCAGCTGAATTGAAGCATCCATATTGAACATAGCAATTTTAGTTACAGTAATTGCATTATATTTTAAATCTGTTACAATTCTTTTCACATAAGAAAGAGGAGTGAATTAGAACATTTATTTTATTTTGGTGGAAAAAACAGAAAGGCTACTGGAAATTCTTGAGTCAATTATATGTGCTATTTCTTATTCCCTTGTAATTTTAAAAAAAAATCTATTCAACAAATGGCGTACCTATTTTGGCTTCTCACTGTCGTTGCAGGCTGATATAAAATCCTCGATTGTGACTTTTTTCTGGAATATAACTGAATTTCAGATTATTAGCTTTTGTATTCAGGCTGTCAAGTGCTGTAGTCACCGTGATGACTGTAGATGAATACAGAGAAACAGAATGCTAATTTAGACCATACAGTTTATCTAATTTTGATATATGCGAATTTACCTATGGTTTTTTTGCATGAATACTCTCCTGAGATTGCATCCTATGATACCTAAAATGGACAAACCCCAAAATTCTGGATTAAGCTTGAGCAGCTCTTTTAAAACTCAGTCCTTTTAAGGTCAGAACTTCTGACCTTGAAGCTGTCTGAAATTTGTCAGATTTGTTTTGAATGTCTGAATGCCACAGCATGCAGACGTGACTCTATCTTGTCTTTTGGCTAGTTGCTTACAAGTTAGTGCGTGCACTAAGGAATAAAAATCCCCACTGTTTCTCTGTTTTCTGGGGGAGTGTCTGGCTGCACACAACATTGAGTTGGTCTCCACTGTCTGAAGTAATTGATCACAAGGTTGTCTTAAAAGTAATAATTAATTTTGGAAGAAGGGTTACCTCTGCCTCCTTGGGTGGATGAAAGAAAGCAGAATGAGGGCCCTCAGCTGTCTTTATGAAAACATTTGTAGAGGAGCTCTAGGCAGGCTTTGACCTTCTGGAGCTAGCACTGAGATATTATAGCTCTTTTTTCTATTTTATGAAATATCTATTTTACAATGCTTGTCAGTGCAGCTTCGAACATGTGTATGGGAGTTGGGGCAAAATGATCCAGTTCTGAGGGACAAAACCACATCTTGGCATAAGGGAGGAATCACCGAGCAGTGTCTCCTCTGTCCTTACCCTAGAGAGGAGTGCTTTGAGGAAATGTGGGTCCATCATTCATGCAACATAGTTCCCAAGAGAAAAGATTTGTGGTACTTTTCTACGGCAAATACTAGTAACAGGACAATTCTGCACTTCTTTTTCATTCTTTGTTTTTTATTTTTCAGAAAAATGTGCAGGTCTGCAATTACGTGGTGTCTGTACAAACAACTTCAGCATTCACCTCTGTATTTCATGCAAGCATGAGTTCAAATCTACATGCCTAGTCTATTCCAATAGTGATAAACCTGTTATGGACCATGGGCAATCTCAGCAGCTGCAATTTCTAGTTTCCCTTCTGTCTCGGTTGATCTTCTCAACTCTAGAAGCAATTAACCGATCTTCTAAATCTCTTTCAAATCTCTTTAAATCTCTTTCTTCACATTATACTGCTTACCAGCACCTAAGCGTTTTCAATGGTTAAAATAAAGGAACCACAATAATTATCTCTTCCTTTTCCTTGCTACTTGCAAGAGTCAGACATAAAAAGTAGGTTTTACATGCTTGAGTCTGTATGCAAAATTATAAGAATCAGGATTTGGTATAAATATTCTAAAGAATGATTTTGTTACTGAAATTGTTTTGTGGAAAGGAGGCATCTGCAGGGGGAACTTGGAGGCTGCCCCATGTATATGGCCAACCAGCTCTTACTACTTCTCTAAATTCTTCTCTTATGAAGCCCGCATGTTAGAAGCTTATTATTTTTGACCATATGGTACAGGAAACATGATGAAAGACCTGGGGCAAAACTCATTTCACCAGGAGGTTCTGTTGTCTTGTGAAGGCCTTGTCTTTTTGTGCAAATCTTCTCCTTAGTCACTAACGAGGTTCTCACTGCTTCTGATGTCGCTGCTCTTTTTGTTGATGTCAACGTATCTCCTGCAAATTAAGTACTTTTCTAATCATCATGCCATATTTTTTTTGCTTTCTCTGAAAGTTTATTATGTTGGGGTTTTTTGGGGGGTGTGGTTTTTTTTTTTTTTTCTCCTTTTCCCTGCTTTGGTATTCAGACAATTGGGCTGTTGATGAATGTCTGCTGTAAAAAAAAAATTAAAATGTACTAAAATTATTCCTGTCAGCTACCAGCGTATTATAAGTAAATAGCTCCTGCATTTACTTACTAATCTTGTCCTTCATTTACTATTTGGAGACTTGAGTCATCAGAGGTGGCTGGAACCACTTTCTTTCCATCCTGTTTTTTTTTTCCTGAGATCTGCTCTAGTTGAATCTTCTCTTCAAATTTATCCTCCCTTCAGCTATGTGTGCAGACATAGTACACATTAGGCTTGAACATCTGAAAATTCTTCTTGGTCTGAACAGATTCTGCAGTATCTGTTAAATTTGGGGATACTCAGGCATTATGATGTAAGTTTTTTTCCTAGGAGTCTAGGGTTTATTTCCTCATCCTTTGAAGTTGGTGTAGAGCTCATAATTGATTGCTTTTCCTTTTAATTATGCTTTTAACTGTTTTCAAACCTTCTAAATGCTTTGGGGATTTAGAAAGCAAGAAAAGGCCTCGATTTCTAGAAAATTTTAGTTTAATGCAATGCAGCTTGTGAGTCGTTAGAAGCTAAAAGACTGGGAATGAGAAGATCAGGTGCCAATTCATTACAGCTTGAACGGAGCCCAGGGGAACAGGCCTGGCTTCAAAGTGAGAATCAACAAGATCTGGTATGTTTGGAAGCAAAACTGAGATGTTTCAAAGGTTCAATTGTGTAAGAGTCTGCGGGTGTAAGAGAAGGTAATTTCAACAAAAAGAACAGTTTATTCATGATCACAGCCTGGGCTAGTAATGTGGCGTATTAAATGTGATAATTTTTTTAAGATCTAGAGTAATACAATTTTTAAAAATAAATACGAAAGCCACCATGCGTCATTGAAGAGTTATATCTTCAGGATGGTGGATATGAGGGAAAATAATGCTAGATCTGAGGCAAATAAAATTCCTCTCTAAACCAAAAAGCGATTCAGAAAAATTTAAGCCATTCTCATAAGTGGCCTAAGACAAATATACCAATTGAAACACCTGAAGAGAGAAAATATGTCAAAACGTAGCTTAAACCTTTATTTAGGCAGGTAGGTAAGATGTGTGATTGATGTATGAATATTTTTTGAGTTTGTAGATAAATCCGATGAAATATCAGCTAATTTTATTTAAGCTGAGAAGAAAGTGGCCACTTTGGTGTTTTATGACTGTGAACGTATGTTCAGTAGAAGGTGGATGCTTAAGAAAGAACCCAAAGACTTCTTCGCAAATTAAATATTTCAGTGGAGGAAATCCCCCAAAACACAAAGCAGTCAGGGAGCAAAGGAGGACATTACTTAGGTGATGCAAATTCTTGATAGGCCAAACTCTGAAAAAGCAAGCTTTCAAACTTAGATGCTACAGCAATAGGAAATGTCATCTAAGAGCCTGGACAAGAGAACCAACATTATGTTGCTGAGGAATTATTTTTTTGTCCACTGAGATACAGAAGTGAATACATGACAGCATTTCAGGAAGCCTCTGAAGTGTAGTCAGCTGTGTTTTATGGCCTGACATGAGGACACGTATTTCTCTTCTGCCCATGGCCTAGGGCAAAAAATGAAGCGGACACATTCCAGGAGGAGTTTAAAGAGCAAAAATCTCATTTTTTTCTTTTTCTGGTAAATGGAAAGCCTGTCTTTGGTATGTGGAAGGAAAAAGGCTCATATGTTACAGAGAACATGAACACGGCGAGTGGAAGTACCACAGAATTTGCCACAAACTCACACTGCTCTTTTCACAGTGTGATTTTTATCAGTTCCTCTGTGCAGAAAGATCATCAGTTGCTCAAGGAAAGAACATCCAAATAAATAAAGTCTGAAAAAAATTACAGAGTAATTTTATTTCACCATGCTTAATTTTTCCTTGATGGGTTATGCTGGGATTACTTCTGCGCTGTTATTGCAGTATGGGCAATTAGTGTCATTCTGCCCAGAGTTGTTATTGTAGCTCTTAATACATCACTTCAGTGGCTAAAATTAACAAGTAGTGCTCTAATGGACATTTTTCTTTGGAAAATAATTTGAGCTCAGTCTAAGATTTAATGAGCCATGTGCTAGAACTGTACATTTATTTTCCTATTCATTTTCCCTTCTGATGCATGCTAAAGAGATTATATTTCAAAACCTGAAAATCTAAGTAATTATGTAAAATCATCATTTAGAGTTGCAAAAATGCTCTTGTAATCCTCTGTGATTCTTTGAGACTAATTGTTGTCTTCCAAGCCACAAATGAGGTAATTTTTAAAATATCTGGTTTAGACTACTAACATCTGCTTCCATCTTTAATATTTGCTTTTTAAGGGGGGAACCTACACTGGTACAGACCTTCTGAAGTTCCTACAGGTAATGTCTTTAAAGAAAAGGGAACTAAGCTGGAGGTTTGGGGCACAATTATCTGTGTGATACCCAAGCAGTGCACTTGAACTCATTGTGCTTCAATTCTGCATCATTAAAGTGAGGATATATTACTTTGTTTTCCTATTTCTGTGCTGTCTCAACATAATTTTAAGCCCTTCGGAGCAAAGGCACACTGTGTGTTTTTTTATAATAACTGGAATAATTTGGCTATGATTTCATTTGCAGTTTGAAGGCTCTACTGTAATTTGAACTGAGAAATAATATTATTAAATCAATGGAAATGTGCTGAGATATTCTTTCCCAAGTGTTGCCTTGAAGCATGGCTCTTCAGGATGGTTGCTGTCACTTGTTTTCATGGTCTTGGGGTTTTCAAAGCATCAAAATCATTATTAAAATATCAAAATATTAAAATCATTATCTTGGACTGTTTGTGGATAAGACCCTAGGGTGCAACTACAACCCCAGCAAACTTGGGTTATGTCTCTCAACTGCCAAGCATTCAGAGTTCTCTGATGGGGTTTTTTCAGTGTTTGTTACTTAGTAAGTTTCATATTTCTAACTTTTGATGATGAAATATTTTCTTCTAAAGTATAATAAAATAAAATACTGCAACAGCAAATGACTGCATTGAGTTCTCCAGTGAACTGTCTCAAACGTAGGTTATTATTGCCCTTAGAGTGAACTGAACCATATCCTCAAGCCTAATCTTAAAGGCTTTAGAAGTTCTGCTGAGATAACTTTAACTTCGCTATGTCTGACTTGTCTGTCATCATGTAAACCATATTTCATCCATATCGTGAGATTTATAGGCAGTGGATTTTTTTTACTTAATCATGTATGTGCAACATTTATTTAAGCTGCCTTGGATTCTGAAATGCCATTAGAATCTGAACACATGGCGAATAATAATTTTAAATTTAAAAGTTGTTAATCATAGATTAGTAGTGTTCTAGGCAAAATATTAATGAGAAGGGGTTTTTTTATGCACACCTTTTTCTGGATTCATGTTGCTCTCACTTTAGTGAAGTAATTTGAACCAATACAAAGATTTACAAAATAAAGAAGTAAAAACTCTTTGAAAAAAACCAACCCAACCCAACCCAAACCTAAACCACTTCTGATCAATCATTCCTGAAAGTGAACTTGGACCAAGTGGCTTGAGAGCTGGGAAGGAGCAGTTTGGCTCCTGTGTCTTTGTGTTGATGTTCAGACTGTAGATTAGTGTTTCAAACCTCTGTTGTACATCAGAAGCTTTGATATCTGGTGCTCCTTTGACCTCTAGAAAGCTTCTAACTTGAGGATATCTCATGGAGCTGTCTACAAATGTTACGAGATAGACGCTCATGTTCTAGTATTTTTTTAATTAGTGTAACTTTCTTCCCCGTGCAGGGATCAGGACTCAGTTGTGCTAGGTATTGTACAATGCATATTAAAGTTTCTGCTATGATATTATGCTTTGTAAGTGCTACAATACTACTGAGAGGAATATGTATGGTTAGGATTTATGGTTCACAGTGACTCAAAATTGTCAGTCTTAATTAGATTGGGTTAAGTGCAAACACATGTGTCTTAATGAGTTGTTCACATTGTTAATATTCTAACTGGACTTGTCTTAGATTGGACTAGATTGGTCCTATCTGTTTAATCAGTTGAGGGAAAAGGTCTTTTTTTTTTAAAATATGTTTTTCAGGTTATATGGCAGCTCATCCTTTAGTTTAGTGGGTTCTAAGCTACACAGAACTCTTTCTGAGACATGGCTCTCATGGTTTTTCAAGGATATGTTGGAGAAGAGATTGTATCTATTTTGACATATATTTTGCCTAAAAAACAATTTAATTGAGCAGGAATGCATCATTTTTCAGCCAATAAAACCAAGCAATGACTTGCAGTGAGAAACAACTAATATTCTGCATAAATCTTAATTATCCACAAAACATTACCCACATAGAAACCACTCCATTGGCACAAGATAGCATTCCAAAAGCTGAAAGCTGCTTCGCTTTCAGGTCAAACCTACAGGGAAAAGATAATAGGGTTTATGCTCCGGTCTCCTGGCTTTACGGAGTTTATGGTGGCTTTTATGCTGTGGCCCTTCTTAAATAGACACAGCATCAAAGTATTTGAGAAATACAGACCTTCAAGAGAGATGTGCAGTGTAACATTTAGCTGCTATAAGAATCAGCTTTCTAAATATGGAGTGTGATTTTGTGGCCCCAAACCACACCACCTATCAATATGGAATTAAATTTAGATGTACTCAAGAATGACTCTTGTAACGTACTCCTCAGCCCACTCCTCTCCATCTGTAGCAGGTGGGAGTTCAGCTTACTGAGAATTTTGCTGAGAATGCTTAACACCTTGCAAATGTTTAAATTTGAATACCATTTTTAATAGGATATAAATAAAGTGATACGGGCTGGCTGTAAAATGTAATATAATTGAAAGCAATGTCAAAAGCATTGTTTGAGACAAAATGTGGATTTTTATTTTCAGCTGCCTTTAAACACCTTCTTTAGATGAAATTTCCAAATCAGCAGAGTTTCTTGCAACTTTTTAAAAAAGACTGGGTGCAAAAAAATCTTTTATTCTTTTTAAATCAGTGGAAGAACTGACCAGAGATCACGCAAGCAGAGATCTGATCCTGAAGTAGGAACAAGTTGGTTGAACTCCTGACAGGTGGACATGCCTGTACGGGCATGAGTTTGTAGTGTGAACAGCAGCATGGTAGTGCACGCACCACACCCTTTTCAAACACTTCTCTAGCTAAACAGAGATGCAAGAAGTGGATGGACAAAGACAAACTGTAAGGGGATCCCCACCTCTGCCTTCAGTATTTTAGGTAGCACAAGACCAACCACAGAGCATGCTGTCCCTCTCAGAGGCATCCTCTAGGTCTTTCTTTCTCCTGTAAAACATATACGTGGATTGTCCTTTTGGCAAATCTAGGCAGGCTTTTGAAAGCTGTTTCGCAGTTCATCTCCTGCAATTCATCCCTCCTACTCTTGTGACATTGTTCTATCCCTATCTAAATAACTGAGAATACTTCCATTTTGTTATTTTCACAGTGACAGAAGTGACAGCTTGAGAGATGCTGTATACAAACACTAGTTTTGCAAGGGAAGAATTATATAAATGATGGCTTGATTGCATGTAGTGGCAATAGTAAACACGTTGCTAATAGGAAGGCATCTTCTTAGGAAAATAATTTTGCAGCACTGTTCTGTAGTGCGACCAAAATGCTGTAAAGTTCTGCCCTACGTTAATAATTGGGAATATTGCTGAAGAATGGCGAGCATTTTTAAGGAAGATGGATGTTTGCTGTAAACCAGACATCATTTCATAGCTTGGAAACATGAGCAGTCCCTTAAGTACTGGCCTTCCAAATAGGAACCTGGGTCAAGAGGAAGGAAATCAGAGAGAATACAGCAAGTGCTGTATAAGGCTGTTCCCCCTGGCATAAAATCCTTAGCACTGTTAAGAATTAACATTCAAATGAGATTACAAGACCTTTTGCTTGCCTGAAGTTTGAAAGAAGTCTTTTTTTTTTTCTTTTCTTGTGTCTGGTAGTGTAGGTCTGTGAATGCTTTGAAGTATGCAGTGTACTAATATTTTAAGGTTGTGATGTGATAGATAAGATAGCGTCATGTCTTCCAAGATTAACCAGTGATTAAATGTCCCTGCCAACTATTCTGTTGAATTCATTGGGCCCATTTTACTCAAGCATGGTCTAAGGGGGGAAATGGGTATCTAGCTTCTGTGCCTTATGAGGATATTTCTAATGTTTTTATCAAATCTCTTTTTAATGAAGGTAAAAGTCACCTCGCTCCATTAGGGTGAGTTGCTAGCAAATGGAAACATGATCAAGAAAAAAGCGGATTTACAAATGCATTTAGGGAGAACAATAAAACCATGACGTTCACATATCACTCACAGGGCCAGTCAGAGCAAATGCCTCACAGCAGCTCATTACGCCACCAGAAATGTCTCTAATAGTGCCTTCAGCTTTATGTTGAAACTTGATTGAACCTATTTCTAAAATGCCTGCCACAGAGAACACAAAGACTTCAATTTCGTAAAGAGACTTTGAAACAACTGCATTAGATCAAAACCTAATTGAAGCTGGGGAAATTATATTAACATCTTAGACACTGTAAGTCCCAGCACTCTATTCAAGCTCCAGGGACCTGATTCAGCTGCATCATTCAAGCCCTGATAATGCGATAATACAGAAAGCAACAAAGGTGCTAGGTGACTGCTTAAAAGCAAGCAGTTAATGACCTCTTGTTGCAGGGCAAAGAAAGGGCAAGAACCCTATGTGACCTATAGAGCAAGCTGGGGTGCAGGGGTGAAAGACGTGCAAACCACTGTACGCTGGCACAGAGGACTTCTATAAGGTTGTAGCTCTTCCTTCCACGTGCACCGCTGGCAGATTAGTGAGCAAAGCTGCGGAGCAGCCTGAGGCCTGACGCTCTCAGTGTGCCAGGACGTGACAGCTGAGCTACGGGGGAAGCGGCTTATAGAAACTTTATTCCTGAAGAACATTTTGAGAAGGATGGTTTTGAACTTGCCTTCTCCTGGGACAGTGCAACTCAATGGGCTCTCCCCATCTTTTTGGACCATGAAATCTGCATCTGGTTTATAATAAGTATCTTTTTGCTGAATATGAGAAAAAGATGTAAAGGACCACAGAAGCAAAAGTTACAGCAAAGCATATGTGCGAAAATTTTTTTGAAAAATTGTGTTCTTTGCCCGAGGGTCTAAAAGTATTAGTAGGTTCTAGTGGTTAAAAACAATCTCCACTGTAGCACTTTTAATTTGATTTACAAAATGTGGAGGGATATTTTCATGGCAATAAAGAAATAATCGTATAGTTGTTTCAAATCATGACATTTTCAAAAGTAATTCCATTTTCTCAATGAGAGATAACGTTATTTCATTGTCGTCTCTTCAAATCATTGCCCAGCTCTGTGTCAGGCATGTGGGTGTTAAGATCACTGTTCTCTATTGAGTATGAGATGAAAATACATCCTAGAAGTCTTTTTCTACTCTCATTTCTGAAAGCAGCAATGACCAGCGTACGCGGGCTGTATCTCATCACGCTGCCTCAATTCAGTGTCATGCTATTGAATGTCACAATGTCACAGTGTTCTCCTCCTTAGCACCTACTCCTGTTCTGGGACTATATTTAATAGAAAGAAGCTATTCTTCTCTTTATTCAAAGAGATTTGAGTCTTTTTTCTCTGCTGAGAGACATCAAATGCAGAAGCCCTTTTGTTAATCATGAAGGACGTTAAAGGTAGGGTTGCGCAAAAACCACCATAGCGCTCAGTTCCACGTTGGCTGAAACCGGGCCCTACGTCACTTAAAAATTCTCACCATTTGCCTATCATTTCCAGACATGTCATTGCGCTATTAGCTTTGCCAAGTGCCATTTAATTAGGTTGCAGAAACTAGAGACCAAGTTCCTGGTCCAAATTTCTATTTTCGATCTATGGGCAATCACAAATCTCATTAAAGATGATGCACGTACTAGATATCTGTCATTTACACTGAAGTAATGAACAATTACATAGGTCATTCCTTAGTGATAGATGAAAAAGGACAAGGACTTGTCATCACGTAAATGCTGGGATTGGAATTTAATAGCTTGCAATCTCCTCTTTCCTTCCCACCCCCCACCTCCACCCCTCAATGGAACAAGTTTCAGAGGTAAGTGGAGAAAAAACAGAGAAGCAAAAATACAAGTTGAAAGCAACCAGAAGAATAATGAGAAACGCAATTTGTATCGTGGCCATAGGAGAAAATCAACAGATGGATTTTTCTTTTTTAGATAATTTTTGGAAGGAAAGCATGGTTGGAATCACAAACAAGAAAACTGGCTTATGTTTCCTGGACCTCCTGTATCCAGCAAAATGTGTTTGTATTCATAGATTTTAAGTCAACTGAAAGGGATCAGATAAATACAATTTGCTTTAACAAAATATTTTCAAAACAAAACCAACTTGCACAGATTGTTTATAACTCAGCTAAGCCCTTGAGCTGAAATGTCTCTTAATGTGAAATTACAGGCTCAATGAAAAAAACCCAGACTTCTAAAATTTTTTTATCTTGGTTTAATGTTGTAGTTTCGGTTATCTCCCAGTGAGCAGACCTTTCTAGACTTTGTTAAATGCAATCTTGAATTAAGAACAGATGGTGTTAAAATGAAAAGAGTTTGTTTCATTTGCTTTGTACTTTAGTTCCCTGAAGACATTTATTTAAGGGTCAGGAACCTTCTTAATACGAGTATTATATGACTATATTATATGACTACGTGCTCTTTTCCACCTCTTAAGACAGGAGAAAATATTTTCTAAATTTTCTGTTTGCAAGATGAGTGCTTGTTCCTTCACGCTAATTTATTTTTAAGATTTCTTAGTGGGATTGTCTCAAACCAGACTCTTCCTTTCCAGGAAAAAAGGAGTAAGATTTTATGCTCAAGGAGTTTGACTTTCACAGTCTGTCTTTGTATGTTTATGGTACAGACAGCCTAAGGGTCACAGACACCCCTTACTTTCTCTTCCCTCATTTCCAAATGCTTCAGTTAGTGCCATGATAGTATGGACAGTTTTGTTTCTTAGAAACTCTAACTATATACTTTTTACAGAAAGAGTTTCAGTTTCCAGAATACCGGTTGTTGGGTACTAACTTTACATTTGGTTCTCTAAAGAGCAAGCTGTCATGCTTGCCCTAAAGAGGGACTTAATATTTGCTTTAGATTTACTTTAGTATGAAACAATTATATCCTTCAGTATTAGGAAGACAAATGAGAAAAATCTGCACCTAATATTTCCTGACTTAATATGTAATTGGCAAATGATAACAAATAATAGGCTAATAATAATAATAAGCAAATTTATTGGTCAGTAGATTTATATGTTGCTTGCAATTGTGGTAACTTTATTCTGTTTTGACATCAGCAGTAATGAGTCACTTTATATGTGGAGAGTAATATGCACAATGTAATGATTATTGCTGCTGAGAGGATTCAAACAAGAAAAAAAAGGAGAAGATAACAGACATACTGGAAGACTAAAAGGGGATTTGGATCTTTTCTAAATTAAAAACAATTGGGAAGTGTTAAGAAGTGGTTAGCAAACGCCACAGCAGCACCTGTTAAACGAAAGATAGGGCAACATTACTGAGATTTTTTTTTTTCCTGCTGGACTCTCGTTGCTATTTTAAGTTGCAAAAATAGGTTTTAGCTGAATTCTGTTATGCTGTATTACCTTTCCAAATACAAAAGAGGATGAGTCTTTGTGATATATCATGTGTGGCGGTGCTGATTATGAATTCTTGGTCAACTGAGCCTGATTGGTTTCCTCAGAAAAAGGGGTTTCATTCTGTTTGTTTCTTTTTAACCACTCAGCAAAGGATCACCAGATGAGGTAGCCCAAATTAATGAAACCATCAGAAAGAAGGAATTCTGTAGCACACTTTTCCTTGAATAGTTAGATAACTTAGCATTACAGTGAATTTATACTTTCCTGCTACTTGTTATTTTAGTTATTTTTACAGTGCATTTTAACGGTGCTCACTTTTTGTTAGGATGAACAGATCAAAACAAGACCAAGTCTGGGCTTGCGTTGGACAAGACAGTAGACAAAAGTTTCTGTCACTTCTTCATTAGATTTGCCCTTGTATCCATGGGAAAAAAATGCTTTTGTGCCTCAGAAGCCCTTTGCCTGTTCGTTCCCAGGGGACTGATTTTAAGTCATGTGGGTGCTACTCAGAATATCAAATAAAAGAGAATGCAGGAGGCCAGGTTCCTCTGTGGTTTAACTGCTCATATCAGCTGCGTTGACAGAAGGGAACGGGTATTTTAGATGATTTTTGTCAGGAGTATGGGAGTAGCGTGCTGAACCTAGTGAAATCAATGCAGTATTCTCCCAAAGTTTCTGATCC
Organism: Steatornis caripensis; assembly: GCA_013398225.1. Classification (NCBI taxonomy): domain Eukaryota; kingdom Metazoa; phylum Chordata; class Aves; order Caprimulgiformes; family Steatornithidae; genus Steatornis; species Steatornis caripensis. Next base: position 74,947 of record VZSC01007719.1, read on the forward strand.
CTCAACCTCCAATTCCGTATCTCAGTCGACATGAAAAGAAGGTGGCTGAGATGTCCTGCACAAGATAAAATGAGACACAATAAGGCTGATTGTAAGTGGTGCTGACCTTGTGCTGGGCATTTGGAACTGTTGTTTATGCCCGTAGGAGCTATGGATATGTGTGATGTTGTCAGGTTAAATCTTTGAAGTCTTCCCTCTAGAGCGAGCTGTGATTCAGCACTGAGAGATGTCGTTGGGTTTGGAGGCAAAACAAAGAGTCACAGTACCTGAATTCGCTGTCGGTCTGGGATATCTGGAGAAAAAACTGTAATTCTGCTTAGGTTTTGCCATGATTCCGCCCTTGCTTCCTCATTTTTAAAGAGCAGAAATGAGTGAGTTGCTTTAAATCCATGCTTCTTCCTTTGCCTCCGGAGCCTGACAATTTTAAGTGCCCAGGTGGTGTCTGACATCAATCAGGGCTGCTTCTGGAACAGATTTCTGCATCGAGGGGAGTTCAAAAGCTCCTTTTGAAGGCCATTTTCTTATGGAGGTTCTTTGAAATTCTGAGGAATCAAAATGATGAAAGGAGGTTCTGGTCTGTGAAAGGAGGCAAATGATTGTTTCAAGTGCCCTTATTTTTGTGATCTATGGATTTTTCAGCTTATGCATTGACTAGATATTGCTATAAAATGTGTTTATTAAAAATATATTACAAAGAATATAAGTTTTCTAAGCTATGAAATGCTGATAATAAAACCTATGAAAGATCGGAAAAATAACAGTTTTCTGATCCAAGCATATTTTGTGGATGATGGGTTCTAATCAGTACTTTGTTATTGGGATGGAGTTATTTCCTGCAGGAAGAAAAGCCCCAAAGCACAAATTTGTTAAACTGTTTTTCTTGGCTAAAGTAAAAGATGTTTACAGGCTACTTATTATGAGGAGAAAATGAGGGAGAGTAGGATTATTCTTACTACCTGGTAATAACTATCAATATTTCCGGTTTTTCATGCAAAGTACTGTTTATACAAAAACCTCAGTAAGGTGTCAAGGAAAAGGAAAAAAGGAGAAGAACAAAGGAAATGACACGATTTCCGAAATAAGCGCAAACTTATCTCAACCCAAGCCTGGTAACTTTTTCATATCCTCTATTAGAAAAAGAAATAGAGGGGAAACAGAGGAAAATCCCTTAGTATCTTCAAGATGTTATTCAAAACCTTTCTTCTACAGTCAGTAGAAGTGTATCTCAGGAAAAAAAAAAATAGTTCTCTGTGAACCAGGATAATATATGAAAGTATAATTAATCTGATTCTTCTTAAGGTGCTGTCTTTCACTCAAACTTTTTTCCCTAGTATTCATTAGGAAGCAACTAAACGCTCTTCCTGTTACCTGTTGCTGGTAGTATGTCCACATTTCAGTTTCTCTTAACTGTTTTTGGTCCCCGTCTAATTAACTTGAAACTAAGTTGTGCTGCATGGTTCTCTCCTGTACCCAAGCCTGAGGTATTGCTGGCAGAGCCCCCTGAACCAAGTTGTGCTCCGAGAAAGTAATTTTCAAAGCCTTAGAGGCCATAGTCATAGGGAATTTTAAAATTGTACCTCTCAGGATTTTGAAGGTTATTTCAGTTTCCCTTTCTGGTGTAAATGAGACTTCTCAAAATATTCCACAAAAGGTAGGGAAATGCTTTCCCATATTACAGAATGGCCAAGTAGCTGGGTGCTCACTTGGGAAATCACGCTTCATGGTCTTGGTCTGCTAAATTTTGGAGACGCTCAATCTTAACCTGTCTAGAAAATGCCCCTTAGCATGAAATATTCTATAGTAAACCTGAACAGTGCCACTGCCAGCTCTGAGCTCCAATCTGTTGTTTCTCCATTCGGGCAAACAGTTGGATACTGTCGTACTGATCTGCTAACACCTCCATTGCCTCCTCCAGAACAGTTACGTTTTCTGAAGTCAACTATGGAACTTTATCCTTTGCAACTTACTCTGATCAGAAATCCCAGATCAGAAAAATCCTCCCGAGCAAAAAGCCTGTGTTGAAACCAATATATACATATCTATCTATCTATCTAAGCCATGTTACTTTAGAGAAAAAGACATTTTGGTGAGAAAATAATTTATTGGAAATGTTTCTATCAGTTCTAGAAATAGTCTGGTTTTATTTATGGGATCTGAACCATTTGGGAGATGAATTCTAATAAATCTAGCCCTTAAGATGGCTGTTCTATGCAAAGTTCGTAGCTGAACACCAGGAAAAACATCAACCTTTCCTACACGACACATGACAAAATCAACATATGTGTTCGTTCGTGTCTAGAAGTTGTGCACTGTTCTCATGACTCTTTAAGAAATTCAGATTTATTTCACTGTCTGTTTTCGAATTTCTCTTGTTCTTTGATCCTCAGAGCTTTATTCCAATTTCTGTTTGGTTTTGATCAGCCCAAATTCATTACCGTGACTTCAAATCTTTTCAGATTTCGGAGCAGGTTGTTTGTAGGAAGTCGTGTTGGATTGTTTGTCCAGTGCTGTCTGTACGGATGTATTGCAGATATTTATGAAAAGCAGCAACCCCTCATATTTCATCTGCACTTGCTTGTTTTTCAGTCTCACTCTCCACCCCTCTTCAGTGTCTTCCTCAGAGCTGTACCTCCTGTATGCACGTTGGTGCATATGCTCTGTACTTTAAAATCTTCTGTTGTTTATTGGGTTTATGGACATTTCTGGTTGTGCCTATTTTTTTCTTAGTTAAAAAATCTGTTGCTAATCTTCCATTTATCTCAAAGATGCTTCAGTGGTGTGCTGCATTTAATGCATAATATGTATTTGGTGTCTTACAAATCTATCTGAATTGAGAAACCATGCTGTATTTAAATGAAACAGCATTGCTATGTGTTTTAAAATAACTTTTAAGGTTCTTTGAAGCAGCTGTGAGTGTTTCATTACTGAAAATTCCTTCCCTGATACAGCTGCTCTACACATGCACCTTACAATGTGGCCGGTTTCATCCTATGAATTTTCATAACTCTCTAGCTCTGGGCTACGGTGTGTGTTACTATCTCTCAAGCCAATCACATATTTCTCAATATTTTATCCAAGTTGGCTATCTGATATTGCCAGTGCTCTGAAGGTTTCTATCCTTAGCCCTGAGATATTTTTTGTCCATGTGCTTCCAGTCTCATTACTAGGCTCATCTTGCTTTCTGTAGATGGCAGCAAGTATATTGTTCTGCTGATGCTCTTTCATCTCTCTAAACATGTTTGTTCCAGACCTAACTCAAGGCATGTGCAAATAGGTGTTTTACTGCAGAGCAAATACTTAGCAAACACATGGAGTTGCGGGTATGACAGGAACACATGATTTTTCTGAAATACATATTCAGAGAACAGAATAGCAATAGATCTGTTGCCTGAGAGAAATCACTGCGTCACTTTAGCGACTGTAATGAGAGTGAGCTCTCTGCAGCAAGGGAGCTACATCCTATCCCAGATTTCTAGTCTGGAACTTTCAGCACATCAGGGCCCTAGGGCATCTTGTTGCCTCTGTAACGACTCATCCTGGCTCCCTACACAATCTCCAGAACAGCAAAAATAAGAGGAGAGAGAATGAGAAATAGGATGGGAGGAATGAAGTGCAGAAAAGGTAGGGGTGGATGAATGATAACATGCACTTGGGCGTTCTTTGCTGGTAAAATTGCTCTGAAGCATTTGTTATAACTTAGCACAATGCTGAGCATCCCTAAAGCAGCTCTAAATTTCATACAACCTAAGTTGCTCCCTAGCTTCAGCACCTTTCTGTACATTCTGTCCCATACATAGTGCTCAGAGCATTTAAGAAACAAGTTCTCTCTCCTTCCTCATATCTTTGAAGGTACTGTCATCTCTCTGGAGTAAGAGAGATCTGCATGAAGAACAGTTTTACTGTGTTATGCTTTCCAGTACCATCCAAACAGGCCCTCGCATTTTTCAGAACATATTTATCCTTAAATGTCCTCAGCTGCAAGTTATGTCCTCAAATTAAAGTTGTGTCCTATCCAGAGGATCTTCTTATTCCATCACATTCCCTTTCCTGAATCAAATTCCGCTCCGTTGTTCTCTGTCTTTGCAGCGATGGTTGCGATCCCACGCGTATGTCTGGCTGCCAACATCAGGGATCTTCTCACAGTGATCTTCTGCAAACCTTGTCCCATGGACATGATGCTGTGACTTGGCAGGTTTCCATAGGTTTGTCCAAACAGTCAGCACTCTCCTTTTCATCTGCCTCATTCAACTGACCTCATGGAGTAACTCGTGTTTCTACCAGTAAGTGGAGGATCAACACTTGCCCCCGTGGTTTCATCATGTAAGTTACTTTAAACTCAGTCAACTGATGGCAATTATAAAGCAATCACGGTAATAGAAGAACTTGTTCCACTCTCAAGAATTAAGTGAAAAACTGGACAGTGAAGTGTCTGTGCAAATCTGATCTGGTGATATCAAGTCGGGAACACCGTTCACATAGACTTGCAAAAATTTGCTCTGACATCAATTGAAACAGGAGTTTTAACAAGTCTTCACATAGAAAGTAGGATTTTACTCTCAGAAGTAATCAAATCTGAATTGTTTTGACTTTGACCTAAAAAAAAAACCCAAACTGGAAAGAGTAGACAGTCCTACTGGGACTCGGTAACATTTCTTTGCAAACAAAGATGTGACTCACGCTGCTCATGAGGGCTGGATCATGTAACCTGCAAGCCTCGGCTCTCTCAAGTCTCACTCCTGGCTCTCTTTCAGGCATGCACTCCATAACAACATCAGTTCTGCTGTCTAAAGTAGAGGGTTTTTCTTGTCTCTGTTCTCTCTCTTCCCTTGCTGACTGTACAGCATCAGTGCTGTGGTACCGCTGCAGCGTGGGGCGGAGGGAGGGTTCAGGCTGTAAATATGAACTGTAGTCCGTTGTATTTAATGTGCAAGGTAGCAAGGACTGCTTAGAAGGAAAAAGGAGAACAACAAGATCATGGTTTTTTAAAAAAAGCTTCTATCTAGTGTCAAGCAATATAAGATTTTCTTTTTTGTTCTTAGCTGCAGGGAATGCCTTACGAAGCAGAACACTCAAGCTTTTCATTTACTTTCCCCTTGACTCTACGTACATTGCAGTGGAAGCTGACTACAAAGCCTCACTGTTGGCCTACCTTATAATCTTTCTTGTCTGAAGGAATTATACTTTACCGCTAGCTGCAATATGCTTCTGCTTTGCTGTCTGTTATCCTCGTGAATAAATGAGCAGGAAGAAGTTGAAAATAGGCCTTGTTTTCATCATGTATAAAAATCTACCTGCACCCTGCACGCGGTACATAAATTAACTGAACCTTACTGCCCATGAATAAGCAATTTCCTTGTTTATTTTGCAAAGAAAAGAAAGGACATGGAGAAATACAGGACTAACTCATAGTGTTGTGCAAAGTGGCAGAAAATGGCCAGCTCCTATCCATTGAAAATACAAATGCTTCTTTACATCCCCAGTGCAAAATACTTATCCTGCAGCACACTTGCAATGAAGTGTGCCAACAGCAGCAGCTGTTTCTTCTGCCTGTCTATGACTGCTTTACTAGCATAACTACTTAAACTCCTTTCAGTCACTGAAAGAGCTCTGGAGACTGATTAGAGAAAATCACAGATGAAGTAGTCTCACAAATAGATATTTTAATCCTATTTTTCTCCTTAATGTCTAAAACTGTATCTTCAGAAATTGTTTTCCAGAGAAAAAACAAAAGCTTCGTTTCTTTGAGAGGAGCTTTGGGTTTATGGGGGAGGGAATGAAGTTGCATCAGTCACACGACAGTTGAAGCCACACACGACTATTACGTATTCTGGTGGTGCTCTGCAAAACTTTCACCTGGGTTAGAAGAGGTGAATGTCTTACTTCCTTCATTTATCTTTTTCCCTTATCTTAGTCTCAAATCAGCTGACCTGTCTGGATTTTGTAGCTTTTGGCTTCCAAACATAGGTCTACATTTTTTTGTTCTCTGCTTCATTTTTACTTCCTCTCTGGGTTTCTAGGCACATATATAGGTATATATATTTATTTCAGGACTGATGAATAAGGGGTAGCGAGGGCTATTAGTTCCTTTCTCTGAGGAGAAACACGTTCTCTGTCCAATTCATTTCCTCTGCTCCTTGGAGCTAACACCGTACCTTACTTGCATGCAGATTTCCAGAACTCGCTTGTGAAACGCTGCGTCTCACCTGGACAGGAAACAGTTGATGGCCATACTGTGAAATAAATCATAAGCGGCACTGGTGTTCTTTTTTACGCTGTATGTGCAGGTGGGTTTCAAAGAAGGGCAGACAGGCCTGAGAATACTTCATATGACAAACAAAGGATGTGTAAAACTTTTCTTTCTTAAGGCAATTTCTTAGCAAAACTGACGTGAAAGGCCAAAAATTATTGATAAGATTTTGGATAGAAATCTTGTGCTATACACGGTAAGCTACACAAGCTTAGCCTGGTGCGTTAGATGTCAAAATGTGGTCAGCTCAGTTGGTTTTACATACATGTCTGCATTCTAGTATTATATAGTAAGCTGTGTAATATTCATACATGTACGTATTTATTTGCTTTTAAACCGTTTGGAGGGACAGATAATGAGAAATGAGAAATAAAGCCAATAAAACACAGAACAGTTGCACATAGAAAGAAGGGTCACTTGTAAATAAACAGGTGGCTGGGAGACAGCCCTGAGCATTCAGGCAAATGCTACAGGTCTGCCGGCCAGAAAATCTTGGGGGATCTCAAATTCTGCATCTGAGACGATTTGTGTTGCAGTGAAACTCAGACCTTTTGGAGCCAGGAAGATGAAACAAGACCTGTGCTGGCAGAGCAGCAAACAAAGTATTTCAATTGTAAATCACATTTGAGTCCTTGGAGTCAGAGAAAACAATAATTAACAGAGCTGATCACTGTATTTGTTCTGTTAAAGTAATATTTATTGGAGTCTCTGACGAGATTTTGTATTTGAACCGTTCCCCGAGATGTTTAGCCCGAAAATGAAAGAAAAAGAGTTTATTGTGAAATACAGACTTCTGTGCTGAATGTGATCCAGGATACTACTGATAGTGTCAGACTGGTAAGCGCCTCCTGTTCGTTGCTGATTTTACAGCGTTCGTCACACTTAACGCTAGTAAAATGTACCTAGAGAGCCTGTTATCTACGAGCCTGTCTTCAGCACTTGTTCCGAGACTATGCTTGGAAGGTGCAATGTGTAGTTCATCATATTTATGGGACATCCTTGGCACTGAATATTACCTGTAAATTCTACTATCAGGGAAAACGCGCTGTGCAAATATTCAACTGCCAACAGATAATAAAATGCTAAAATCTTCTAGGCACAGAGCATGGTCATGCCATTCCTGGAGTGTAGGCACCTAAAGCCGCTCCCACCTGGAAAACAACAACAACCTTGACCTGGACAGTATACATGAAAGGGTTATCAAAAATATCGGTGGGAGCCAAAAGCAAGAAAGCCAAGCTGAGCAAACAACATCCAGGCAGTCTTGAAAGTGTTGGTTTTAAGTTTGTGGTTTCTGCCTGGTGGCATGACGGGGCTAACCTTCTGCACAAATGAAAACAATTTCTTAGGGGTCGAAGTTCAGCTGAGAGCAGCTCTCCCAGAGCAGAGCGCGCCAAGTGCTGGTATGCGAGACCTAATTTGCATTTTTGTTATGAACAGTTAGCTTCCGTGGATATGTTCTGCAGTTAATTACATTCATGTTTTCTTTATCGCACTTATATTAATTATTTATTGCTGAAAAGCTGTTAATGAATTTATACATTTAATGGATAGTAACAATTAGAGATAGAGATCAAGATCAGAAGATATTCAGGCAGCAAGGCCTTTCAGTGTTTGAACTTTTCCTTTGCTTTTTGTTCTCATTTTGCTGCATAATATGATTAACACATTGACTCATTTGCATGCTTTTCCAAAGCACATGAGGAAAGCGAGCTAAAGTGCAAGACAGCACAAACAAAGAGAGGGATATGAATGAAGGGAAAAGAAATAGAGAAGTCTAGAATCACAGGACGTAGGCTGGGAGGCATCTCCGCTGCTGTTATATTGAGTCAATGCTGCTGCAGGGGTAGTGCCTAGTGTCTCTTCAGAAATGCATCAGGATCTGGCTTAAAATTAGTTAGGGTTTTTGTGCTGACTTCTCTTGTAGAAGCGACTCCTGAAACTACATCTGGTTCTAAGGATTAAAAATGTTGTTTCATTTGGAATAAATTGCTCAGTTCACATTTGTGGCCAGTTTATAGGCATTTGTTTCTGTGAAAATGGTCATCTTTTTCATCATCTTCTAATGCATTTTGCCAGCCTATTAGTCCTATGGCCCGACCTATGGCCCAAGGCACATAGCTCATACTGTATTTATTTGTTGCTTATCCATACTTAAAATACAGTCTTACACATTTGTGTACTTGGTATCACAACCTATGTACCTACCCTAGGTTGCACCCAATCGCACACTTTTTCTCTCATAGTATCCTGTCACATTAATTGCACAAGAAATAATGAGTTCAGTGGCTTCAATGAAAAATTAGGTATTATCTAATTTTTGAGCGCTTGACTTTGCAAACCAAATAACTATAAAATGAAGTGACTTTTAATATATATGATTTATTGAAGTTCTTTGTGGTAACAAAGTAGCTTAGAATGAATTTGGGTAGACAGCATATTCATTACGCACCATTACTATAAAATGTGGGCATGCATTAGCTATGAAGCCCGAGATATTTTTATTTTCAAATCCATACACTCTGATGGTGATGATCTAGGCTTCTTAATGTGGAAATATTCATTTTAATGAGCCAAGAATAAGGTGAAAATGGAACCATTAAACACAGAAATGCAGAAAATTTTTTCCATTTTGAATGCAGAAAATCAGTGAACTTGTGCAGCAGTATTCAGAATAATGTCATAGCATGTTGCCTGTGCATTATTGCCAGGTTCTGTTTCTTTTCTGTAGTGCCAATGTGCTCATTAATTTACCTTCTCTTTACAGTCTTCTTTCTTGGACTGATACAATAATTTTGCACTCAGAAGAAATATGGGTGAAAGCACTACATTTTAAAAGGCAAGACAGTCTTTGGAAGCAACAGGTAAGAATGCTTTTGCTATGTTATTGTAGGACTGTATTGCAGATCTGTCCTGTCATGGACATTCTTTAATGACCCAGCTATAAGATGTATCCATGTTGTCCTTAAACACGCTAGCTCTTTTTTATTTCCTGTGCCCCTGAAGAGTGCTAGGTTTAATCCAACAGTGCACGTCCAGTTTGTGAAACTTAAGGGTCTCATGCAATTTCCTGGTGTCTGTTACTTTACTTGTGGCCTCTTGTAATTTGGTGCTGTCATCATAATTGATGAATATAAAAAGTACAGTATTGGTGTATATTCCCTTAGTTACTTACGAAGATGTTATACTGTTTTATAGAATCATGGAATTGTTAACACTGGTGAGTCCACCACTAAACCACATCCCTAAGCACTCCATCTACATTTCTGTTAAATACCTCTACGGATGGTGATTCCACCACTTCCGTGGTCAGCCTGTTCCAATGCTCAACAGCTCTTTTGGTGAAGAAATTTTTCCTAATATCCAAACTAAACCTCCCCTGGCGCAACGTAAGGCCATTTGCTCTTGTCCTATCACTTGTTACTTGGGAGAAGAGACCGACCCCACCTCGCTACAGCCTCCTTTCAGACAGCTGCAGGGAGCCACAAGGTCTGCCCTGAGCCTCCTTTTCCCCAGGCTAAACCACCCCAGTTCCCTCAGCCGCTCCCCATCACACTTCTGCTCCAGACCCTTCCCCAGCTACGTTGCCCTTCTCTGGCCACGCTCCAGCACCTCGATGTCTTTCTTGTAGTGAGGGGCCTAAAACTGAACGCAGTATTCGAGGTTCGAGTGCTGAGTATGGGGGGACAATCACTGCCCTGGTCCCGCTGGCCACACCATTTCCGATACAAGCCAGGATGCTGTTGGCCACCTGGGCACACTGCTGGCTCATATTCAGCCAGCTGTTGACCAACACCCCGGGGTCATTTTCCTCCAGGCAGCTTTCCAGCCGCTCTTCCCCAAGCCTGTAGCATTGCATGGGGTTGTTGTGACCCAAGCACAGGACCCAGCACTCAGCCTCATTGAACCTCATACCACTGTCCTTGGCCCATCGATCCAGCCTGGGCAGATCCCTCTGCAGAGCCTTCCTACCCTCAAGCAGATCAGCACTCCCACCCAACTTGCTGTTGTCTGCAAACTGACTGAGGGTGCATTGATCCCCTCATCCAGATCATTGATAAGCATATTAAAGAGAATTGGACCTAAGGTCTAAGCCCTGAGGAACTCCACTTGTTTTGTTCCCTAAAAAGAAGCTCTTGAAGCATCCTTATCTTTTCAGCTTGAAAATTATGACTGTTTTTTGTCTGTGGACTATTAATCTTGGTTGTATATCTTCCATATATTTTATCTAAGTTTCTTTTGCAAATGAATTTCACATATCATTTTATCCTGCTGTTAAGACTGCTGTGTGCCTAGAAGCTCAGAGGCTTTAATAAAACATTCCTCTATCTGGCCTACTTTCTTCATACACTGACATTCATTAAAAACAACGCCACCAAACTTTGTAGTGTTACTTATGGTCTAAAACAAGAAAGCAAATTAGGCCAATACGTTTTCTGTGTCCCTTGACATACTTTTCATTTTCAAGTGCTGTGCAAATATAACCAAGTAATTTAAATAAATACGAGAATGCTTAGAAAATATGAGTAGATGTGTGAAATTATCTAGTTTATATTTTTTTATACAAAGACAGGATTTTGTGTAGGATTTCTCACACATCCAGATTTTGAACAGATTTGAAGCCACGCTGGAGTGGCATTTTTTTGTATCATATAATTATGTGTCCTTTGGGAAGCTTGGGCTCTAGTGAGAAATCCAGGGGAGTGCTGCAGACAGAAATCAATAGCCAAGGCAACCGTTCAGACCTGCAGAGCTGAAACACTGAGTTTTTGCATCTAGCAAAGTGGAAAACAGGTATGTCAACAGTGGAGGTTTCTATTAACATCGATATTATTGCTCTCTGCAATAGCAAACTAAGAACTGAGTAGATTTATGATACCGTGAAAACAATATAACTTAAACTATTCTTGATTAGCAGGGACGTGGCCTGAAATGGTAGTAAGTGTTCAGTACAGCAAATGCTCTGAAACTTGGCTACATCTTATTTGAAAACTTGAAGAAAAAATAGCACCAAAAGCTGACAAACATCTTGGCATAGAGATGAGTAAGTTTTAGCAGCAGGTATTGTTGCCCAGACTGTCCGTGCTCAGAATAAAACCGTCTTCTCCCCTTGATTGCTGAGGCCTGGTGGGCACCAGGCACAGAAACGGTTGTCAAAATATCAGAGTACCACATAGGTAGTTCATTGTGGAAGTGCTTAATCATTTATCTGCATTAGGGAAGAGGGTTAGATAACCAAAAGCTAATTGGACAGTAGCCATTCAGCCTTACATAAGCCGCACGTGGACGAACACAGCTTTTGCAGGCATGAGAAATCACCGAGGAAATTTAGCTTTTTGCTAGGGAGGTAGCTGGTGACTCACCTTTCTAAATCGGTGGAGATGAGGGAAACTTTCCAAAAGGAATGAGGAATGGCTCAAGTTCTTCCTATATCTAATCAGGAATTTAGGAATGAGCCCTGTGAGGCAGAAAAATTGAAGTTGAAATGGATTTAAAAGAGATTAATGTCAAAAAATATGTGACAATTTGAGTTTTGCGTGGCTTTCAAGTAGCTATTTTACAGACATCTCCAGAATGTCAGCTATAGAAAGCTACAGATGAAAAATGAAAATTGCCATGTACGATTCCTTGTGATAAAAAGCATAGATACTACTGTAAATGTACTACTCCGTCAGTTTAAGAAAGCAAACTAGGACTTGGGGTAATGAGAGCTAGCAGAGCATTCCTGAAATGTTTACGTAAGTTTCCTTCTGGAAAATTTTCACCGTCTAATGTCCAGTGTCAGCTGCAACAGGGGCTTCTGGAGAAGATGCTTGTGCTTTGATTGAAACGCTAATGACCCTCAGCATGTAACAGGGGTTGGCTCATCTGTTCCTGGTGTTCCTTTGCACCGTTTGTTTATTAACACCATTAATTTGCTGCAGAATATAGGGCTCAGACGCTAAATACGCTGGATACCTGCTTCTCACTGAGTCCTGGACAGACCACTGACCAAATAACTTTTGGGGTTTGAGTCCGAAAACCTGTTATGGGCAGCCAACAAAGTACTGCTTGTGCTGGGTGGAAACGCAGGTTAACGTCAGGCTGTTCCCAAGCCTGGAATACTGACGGCATGCCCGGTCATCGCCTGGGGGGAGTAAAACGCAGCATTTAGGAAACACTCTGCCTTGCTGCTTAGACTTGTCACCGATCTATGAATGAATCTTGATAATGCCCTTTTGGGACTGTGCATTTTAGGAAGGGTTTTGAGGTTGGTTTGTCATTTATTAATATTCTACCCTTCAGCAGAAATTATGACAGATGGAAAAGCAGTTGCAACAGAACTTGCCCTTGTATTTAAATATCATTACTTTATGCTATAATCTCTGTAATACAGGCTGTATTTGGAGACATTTTAGGCTTTGATTTATGAATTAGAAGTTAGAAAATAATTAATTTCAGCAGCATTCAGTTTATAGGCCTGGGTGGTTCATTATAGTTAATGCTGTTGCGTTCATTATGCATCGCAGAGTAACATCATTTATTCAGGACAGGCGTTTTTTAACCAACTAAAATAGCAAAATGTATTACTAACCTCTAAAATGCCTTGAAACTGGAGTCGGATTTATTTCTGAAGAAGAAACTAACAAAGTTAAGTTCAGATTAGTACTTTGTGCTGAGTAAATGCATAAATCTGTATAAAATCTGAGTGCGGACAGTGCCTAGAAGCTGATCCCAGATGTGTTACTAGGGGCAGCTCTAGGTAAGCATGAGGGAGTCAAAATACATGAAAAAGTCTCATTAAGTGTTTTGATGAGTTTGAGCCAATCATAGGACTTCATCGTTGTCCCCCTATTTCCTAGCATTATTTTCTGTAGTGGAAATGGGCTTTACTAGTTATGGCCATAGAAAGTAAACTCAGGTCAGGGAGTAAGTGACTGATGAGAGCTTGGCACCCCTTTTCCAAACAATTTCTAAATTGGAAAAAAATTACTAATATTTCACAGAGGGGCAAAGAATGTCAATCTCTGAACTCTTTGCAGACCAAAAATGCAGAAAAGTTTCATTTTGAGGCCACTGAGACATTTTGTTTTGAAGATTTCAAAATGTTTCATGTTGAGTTCTACCACTTGATGTGTATGTAACAGTCATATTAAAAAAAATCATCCCAAAATGTTAAGAGATAAGATCATTTCAAACCAGAGAGGAAAAATTATTCATTTCTAAATGCCTAAATGGAAAATACAGAATGAGGGTGAATGGAAACTGTCCTTTTCTTGTAAATCCTTTTGTTTTTGGCAGACTTGACTTCTTTTTTGGTAAACTATAATTTAATCAAGAGTTTCCCAGACTGGCTGTACTGACAAGCATTGAACTTCATCAGTGAGATGCATGGCACCTATGTTGGCGCGGTCTCCGGAGCTGTCTGAACGCAGGAGGGTTGGTGGCAGGAGGATGCTCAGATGTGCTGTTCCCTGGTGGTGTAACAGCCTGGCTGACGTGTGGCCATGAAGATACAAGTTTGAAGAGGATTTGAGAACCTAGATTAGGGACCGAGTAATTCTTTTGCTGAACGCTGAGTCTGAGCTTTAGGGAAAATTTGGAACTTTGGTGAAAGTTTGAGCATATGGTCATGAGGCAGGCTCAAAATATGTGCAGGGATTACTGGGGAGCTGGTTGAAGCAATCCCCTGCACTCCAGTAAGAAATGGAGAGCAAGGATCATTTTTGATGCATGTGCAATGTTATTTGAATTTTGCAAAATTTTGCAATTTTTTTCCATTTTTTCTCTATTCATCAATTACACATTAAATGTTCCATCTATGAGCTGATGCAGGGCGAACATGTTAAAGCCAACAAATCATGCCAAAAGGGTTTTTTTTCTTTTAAAAGCGTGATCTATTGCAGTAATAAATCTTTGCTGCTTTCTGAGCTATAGATTCTCTTGCACTATGGACTGAATAATACTCATGATAGTGGGCTTGACTCAGCTCGCTTATATCAGTATAAAGCAAGAATTATTCTACAAACTTGAAGGGGATTGCAGAACAACAAGAGGGAAAATACAAGAGAAAAAACAAGGGTTTTGTTGTGTGATGTGATTTTTTTTTTTCCTTAAGAAGTAATACAGATTAATTTAACAGCTTTTGTGTCTTTAGTGTCTTGCTAATGTTGTTCTACAATGATGGAGGGCAAGTGTATTATTAGTGGTAATATTAGTATTATTATCTGTTATTAGTAGTATCTTTTCTGATACTAGTACTATCTTATTTTTTCCTAAAATGGCCTAATAAAACTAGATGCAAGGTTTGCAAAAGGGACTGTGATTTTTTTGTTTGTTTTTATTTCAAAGTAATTAAGGATAAAGTTTTCATTTTCTTGCTAGAAGAAATCAGGTTGTAACAAAGGTAGAAGTTGCTAAAACGTGTTTCGGAGGAAGCCAGCAACTGTTATCCACATGGGCCGGTAAACACGAGAAAACACCTTGGCCTCTAGTTATGTCACTGAAAAATACAAGACAGGTCACCACACATCCTTTAAACAGGCATAGTTTTACTCGATTTAGTGTTTTTTCTAATTTGATTTTAACCTATACATAGGGAAATGAGTTTAAGCCCTGTCAATATATTCTGCAATAACAACTGGTATGTCAAAAAGCAAAGGTAAGCAAGGCCTGTTGTGCCTTGGCTATGATGTACCTATCCAAAATATGCAATCCGTGAATATGTTAGTGTGAGGTGAAAACAGCAAGACTCTGAGGCAGGATAGTTACTTTAGCAAATTGCTGGGAAAATGTGCTTTGCCTTCAGTGTGCAAATGTATCATCCGGGATTAATGTGTATTGCCCTGTTGTAATTGCTACAGGCCGAAAGCACGCATGTTGTGAAGATAAGCACCATGCGTTTCTACAGGGACACTGATCACAGTAGTTGCTGCTGCAAACTGGCATGAAATGACATTGGATGTCAGAGGTCAGAGCTTTGTCATTTTAATTCCTGAGTTTGCATCCCATGCGTTGCAATTCTCTGAGAACAGCGACCTGTAAGCAAATTGAGAGCAAATACTGACATGTACGTTCAACACCAAGAGCTGCCATTTAAAACAGCCTTACCGTTTTTACACAAATTCAGGATACCTAACTTCAGGCTTGCAGCTTCAGAGATACCAGAGTCTAACACCACCTCATGTATTTGTGGGTATAGTTCTGGCCAGAGAACGAACAGCAACAACCGCTCTGAGATCAGAGTGGTCCAAGAAGCTTCCTCAACCTAAGCAGCAAAAGCAGACCCGGTTTGACCCCAAGGATGCTTCCAACAGCCTTTTCTGGTGGATGGGCTGTAGAGGTAGAACTATTTTTTTTATGACATGTCATATTTTCAATTGTTGGACAGCACTTTCACATGCTATAGCTATAGGAGCTGAGGTGGGCAACCTCCCCTCCTTTCACACCACGTGTAAACAGTGTTTTTCTTTTTTGTCTCCTTGAAGTTCTAGAGAGGGCAGATCTGTAACTTTATTCTTGTGGCAGCCGGGGACAGAATTGATAAGTGAAAATAGAAACATCTCTCTCCCAGCGTGCTGGGGAGTGCTAGAAGCAGCAGGCCGGTGCTCGCTCTGGAGCAGGGTGTCTCCGAGCGCTCCATTGGGCGTCACCCGGACTGCTGCTTTGGGGGCAGATTTCAGCTTGAATGAGGTAACCCCAAGCTGCCAAATAATGAAACCTGACTGAGCTCGTTCTTTTTGTTAGCACTGTTCATGCTCCTGTGCAGCCAATTTATTACCTTTCTCTTGGTGGAGAGAGATTCGATTTCTCCTTGTTTCTGCTACCTGAAGTGAGATAAATCACCTAGCCCATCCCCACCTGGCTTTCACAGGCTGTGTTTGTAATTACTGCTTCCACGCCTTTTGTCTGGCTGCTTTGGAAGGAAACTTTAAATCATTCTGTTTGGGAGGCAGAAATGTCAAAGCTGCGGTTGTGCCTGCTCTACGTACTTTGTGTGCTTTCCTGTGTCAGAGTCTGATGGCTGTAACTTCACCCGCCGCCTGCCTGGCGAGCCGCGTGGAGGGAAGTATGCTTTGTCTTACCACTTTGTTTCAGGCTCTCATGGATCAAGTGAAAAAGAAACATCTTATTTCTGTGATTCTTGGAATTCTTGAATATCAATGAGCTGGAAAGAGCAAAGCAAGCTATAAACACTCACTCTGGCACAACTGTGGTGTGGGTAAAGGAGCATGTCCTTGGAGCTGCACTGCCCCGAGAGCTGACAGAGATCAGACCGTGACCACAAAAATGCTAGCGCAGTCTCTGATTCTCTTCTTGTAAAAAAAGGTCATGTTTTACTGAGTACAGCCTGCTTCCCCTCACCGGGGCCTCACGGCCTAATTTATAAGCCTGAACTCAACTTCATACTTGCCTGCATGAGTGTGGGCTGAATATAGGGTGAAGGCTTAATAATCTGCAGAACCCTTTGGTTCTTCTGGTTCACCAGCATAAGAAAAAAAAGGGGTGATCTTAAACATCGTTATGCCTGTATAAACATATAGCTGAGTTGCAGCCTCTTCAGCTCTCGTGCAAAGCAGGCTATATAACTGTCATGGAGGGAAACAGTCACTTTGACCACGGATATCTGAAAGATGGGTGGTATTAAAAATACCGGTGGTAGGAGGTGCTGTGCAATAGCGTAGGCTTTTAAAAGTTGGAACAGCTTGTGCGGGTGGGGCTAGGAACAAAGATGCTAAGTTTCAAGGTTTTAAAATTTTACTGCAAGGACTGAGCACAGGTCTAGCAATGCCAGTAAAAAGTGTTTTTTTTTTTTTTACTGAGGAGAGCACAAAATGCTTCCTAGCAGCTCGGCCTATGGTTGTGTGTACTAGGTTCTCTCTAGATACAGCAAATTGCTGTTACTGGAGTGGTTACATCTGTGATCAAAGCGACTTAGTCTGTGTATCTGCTATAAAATCCCCCAAAAGCCACTGAGACCCCCTTCTTTCCCATTGCAGATGTCAAGGATATTTGTTTCAAGTGAGACTGGTCTATATTTTTTATACGAGAGTAAAGTAATTGATTTTAATTAAACTCTGCTCTACTTGGAACATAGCTCATCAGCTATTTTCCAGTGAATCCATCCTTTTCTAAATGTCTTGTGTCATCAATAACAAGGAAATTGCTAATTTTCAAATTATTGATCTAATTTGTTAAATACCTGCCTTACAACTAGAAATCTTTATTCTCCTGTCTGCGCACACTGAAACATACTCAAGTGAATGCTTTGGCTCTTTTAAAATTATTTTTAAATGTCTAGTGGCCACATTTAAAATCCATAAGATAAAAATAGGTTATAAAAGATGCCTTATATGATGTTCTGGTGGCACCACTAACATACAGTTTGCAGAATAGCTTTGAGGTAACAAGGTCATTTCTCAATGCAATGTTTTGTAAGTTTTTAAAGGCTGCGAGACTGTTGCCAACTCTCTTTTTAAGAAAAAAATAATCCACTAAACGCGATAAATTTCAGAATTATTTGCAGACAGATTTTTTTCAGACTGTTTCTGTTGGCATTCACAAGATTTGATGTTCATTACTCCTGACCGGGTGGCTCTGTAGCAGCTCTTCCTCAGCAGAATCCGCATCCTTACAGAGCAAAGCGGAGAGCGTTGTGTTTCCGGTGGAAGTTCTTGAAGCCCCTCTCTATTAGAAAAGAAGTTAACATTTGCTACCGGTTAAGCGATGAACAGTTTGCATGCAAGGGATTAGGTCAAAATTCCTGAAGGAGAAACTTTCAAAGTTTTAAGCTGATTAATGCTCGAATGTAGCCCCTAGAGGTGTGTAAATGTAACCTGGCAGCATAATGAGCATTATTGCAAGATTTGACAGAGCAGAAGTGCGATTTTTCAATGCTTAGCACAAGTGTGACACACTTTTCAGTTGATGGCATTCTTCAGGTTGCATTTTTCGCAACTTAGTGTATTTTATTTTCTCTTGCAAGAAAGGAGACTCAACTCTTTAAGTATCAGCTGGTGGGGCAACTCCACTGTGAAAGTCTCTGTAATTGCCATAGTCCCGACTGGGGGAATAATCCTGCTCCTATACAGGCATCAGGGTATTTTTCATTCAGTTCATTGCAAATGAGAACAGATCTGTATTTAACGGTAGAGCATAATTCTGCCAAATGAGATTTCATTTACTCCTGGATTTCACCACTATGATTTTGGGCTCAAAGGAATTACCAGTTACAAACTTTACACTTTAAAATAGAAACACGAAATACGCAGAAAATTGTTTCTTCACTTTTGTGTCCACCAGGATGTGATCTGATGCCTTTTCATATTAAAGATCATTTTTTTCTGTGCAAATGTGCACCTTGGCTATTGGATTACACCCCTGTCAGCTCTCGTCCCACGAGGCTGTTCATGTGTTCAGGGAGTGCTGGGGTGGAGGAAGCAGAAGTTCTCTGGATGACATCTAAAGAGGAATGCAGGTGTCTAAAACCAGATGTAGGATTTCTCTGGCTTAGAGTCATCCTACATGAATAAACTTAGCCTCCTGAGAGGGAGGGATTTAGCCCACCTTGATTGATCAGTATCCAGTAGATAACGACTTTGAGAAGATGGTTCTTCTAGAATCTAGAAAAGCCTGTGGGCACGAGTGGGCTGTAATGCCCTCTGAGGGCTTTCATCTCTCTTAACTGGCAAGAGGTAGCCTCTAAACAGCAAGACTGGACTGACAGCCTCCCTTACAGATGGCTAAAATTCACAGTAATCCTATTTTAGTAGGCGCAAACTGCTGTTGGGGAGATCTCTGTTAAGCGATCTCTCTGTTTTCCCTATGGATCGACAGTTTAACAAAGCTATGGGTTCACAAGCGTCCAATGTAACCGGGCAGGCACCTGTCGTGCTGCTCTGGATCATGCTGGGGTCCACGTGGTGCTGGTGCCTGAATAGCTCTAGCCCGGCTCTAAGTAAGCCTGACATACTGATGCGATTGGACCTTTTATAATAGACATTTTTATTTTGAAAGCCCAGCTGATAGGGGGAGGAGGAGGAGGGCAGGGATCAGTGATACCTGCCCTATGTAAAAGAGCATTATGGTTAAAGAACTTGTCAAAGCAATGCCTGACCTTCCTCGGAAGCGGACAGAGTCAAACACACATTAAATTTCCAGGACTGTGTGCTAAGCACCAGGCTACTGCTTATATCGACTTTCCTGTGCATTCCCTTTTCCATTGACCACCAAAAAAACCCCAAAGCAATTTGTATGTCAGATTACTAAAGAAGAGTAGCAAACATTCAATACATAGAGTCTGAGGCAACAGAAGGGATTGACATGAACTTTTTTGAAAAGTGAAGCTGTAATCATTATATTCCCTGCATTCAATTTATACTGTTGGAGTAGCAATGTCAATTCTGTTAACTGGTAGTAATTTTATGTTCCTCTTTGAATTTTGCTGGTGGTAATCTTCTTGCTGGATTCTGATCATCTGAAAACTGTACGTGTGTGTGGGAGAAAAATATTTTTAAAAGTTGTGCTGCCACATAATCGTACTTAATTTGGAGGCATCGTTAATTGGTTTATTTTAAGGTAGTGCTTTTCAACGTATTTCAGTTAACACACTCACATTTTTGACTGCTTTTCCTCCTCTTTGTTCTGTCTCATCTCTTTATGATCACTCAATTTCAGTGACTCATTTCTCATGTTTGCTTGGGTCCATAACCGTACCATGCAGCCCACCTTTTTTCTCACCTCGCTCTCTGTTCTCTGAGAACTAATTTTGTTATTCTTTTCTTAGTGATTCAAAGTATGACTTTTCAAAAGATTTAAAAAAAAAAAGGGGTGGGAAGGAGGCGAGCTAAAAGAAAACAATACATCCACAGACAATTGCAGAGGAAGGTTTGGGGAATCTTTCAAATTTGCTTTTGCAATTTTTTAAAGGTCAAAATTAAAGAAGCACAGAGGTAAGCATCAGGCAGAAGCTTACAAGGCTTTGCTATTCGTGCGGGTGTAGTTTTGAGCCTGCTCGCTGTAACGCTGCCAGTTTGTTCACTTCCTAACGTACCTGTGAATCCCAGCCCATTAGGCTGAAGGAATTATCACGACGACACGTGGCACCCAGGCGTTCCAACCTCAGATAGAATTGCCATTTGTTGGCGGTTGTTATATAACGAGCAGCAACTTGGAAGCAAATTTTTCCACCCCCTAGAAGTTTGAACATCAGCATCCTTTCGTCTCTTTCCTGTAGTAGAATCTGAAATAGAAAGTTTATTTAATATTGGAGGCTCTTCGGTTGTGGTGGTTGTGCCGTGGTTCCTAAGGGAAATCTGTGTGTTTGGTGGCACTTTCTCCCCAAATTCTAAAGAATAAATCATGGCTGACAACATTTGGGGACTGAGGCATTTTTGATTCATGACAGGATGACTGAAAAGCTGTTACCCGTGTCTGATTCATTTCACAGCCCAGTGAGGCCACAGGTAGCTATCCCGGTTGCTGTTCAAATCATGCCACAGAGTGCTAAATTAGGTGCCAAGGATGGTTATAAAGGAAACAGTGAGATACCTTCACAAACAGAAGCTCAGGCTAAGCTGTAACACGAGGTGTGAGAGAGCACAAGGAAAACTGCATGGGTAGCCAGTTACAGCCTGTGTGGGTATCTTCCTTGTTAATCTGAAAGTATAAAATTGGTTGAAAATTAAAGATTAAATGCATTTCCTTTGCGGCGACACAAGTTCAATGAGCAGAAATTATTAAAGTTTCAGCAAACGCTGTTTCTCTCTGTAGAAAAGAGCTTCTTCTGTAATGAAATCTTGCCGGGATACCCGGTCTGACAGGCCAACAGTTCAGTAAACTAACGCTGAAGTCCAGAAGCAAAAGTACTTTATTTTCTCTATTTATCTGGGTAGATGTTGTATATGCAATCAGATGTACCTGCCTCCTTGTACCTGATATTGAGTAAAATTTGTGGAAGTTACACTGTTGTTCGCAATGAATTTAAAATAAACACTAAATCCCAGTGAAGTCTTTGGGTTTTAAAGCACTTGAGCTGTTTTCACTGGAAACCAAAGGATTGAGTTCTGTCATTTGGTATAATCTTTTTTCAGTTATTTTGGAGTTTTTTGATACAATATTGTTGTCTGGTTTTCTCACAATGTAGTAAATCATTGGTGGCCCTGAAGTCATGCTTTTGTTACAAAGAGAAAACACCTTTCAGTAGGAATAATTCAAAACAAAATATATAGTTTTGCTGACTGACTGAGTGAATTTTGAGTAGACACTGTGGCCTATGTGTGTGTGTATATATGTATTTATATATAAAATATTGATAAGGGGTGATCATTGCATGCAGAACAGAAGCTGATTTAGAGACAGAAGAGAGACACCACTAATGAAAAATACTGAAATGGAAAACAGATTCATGTTGTAGAAAAGGGAGTCTTTTTAAAGTCTTTTGACATTTACACTATTCACCACCATGGTGACTACGTTTTCAAATAAATTGTGTGTGATACAGTGGTGTAGGTTATATTAAAACAATTCAAAGGAACAATACATTTCCAGTAGCATCACACCCACATCAAGGACACACTAGGGCTTGGAGGAGCACCAACCTTTAGAAGTCTGATGCAAAGACTGTTCATACCTTTGAGGTTCATTTCAGGTTCTCTGCATAATCAGCTGTAATTGCAAGTGTTTTTTTTTAAATTTATGTAAGCTAGAAACGGTTTTCACACAAAATCTAAACTCTCCTCTCAGAATGGTTTCACCAGATGAAGCTCTAATAATGTTTATGCACTAACCCACCTCTAAGAACATTTGAACTAAGAAAATGTGGCAAACAGCCGTGCAACTTTCATTGGTTGCAACTACATATTTGCCTTCAGATTCGTTTGTGAACTCAAACAGATGTACTATAACTGCATGGGAAATAAAGTTTAAGGAATTAATTTCAAGAGCAAGCTGTAGGGTCAGGAGAAAGAAAATGAATTCATATGGGCCAATTGAGTTGTAAGAACTTAAAGACCTGGAGAAGAAGCACCGATTCATGTTTCAGCCTGGGTCAAGCACATTTTCTGGGCTTAAAATTGTTTTCTTCCAAGCTTCATAAAAGCAGACAGACCAGAACACCCACAGCTGAATCCTGAAATCGTATAATTTGTGCTATAAAACAGGAGTTGGGGGAAACAATGATGCTTACAGGCAGGTAATAACCAATATAGAATATATAAGGAAAGCACAAATAGAAGGTTAAAGAGGTTTTCAAATGGAAGTGTAACACTTTGGCTGGAAAAGTAGTATTAACACACTGCCTTTATTTAGGCTTTAAGGAAATTTAAAATCACGCGAAATCTAAGTTTAATAACATGTCTAACTACTAATTGGAGCAACTGTGAAAATCTCATTTGGGAGAGCAGAAGGAAACAGAAACATGGTTAGCTCATGAAATGTAACAGCAAAGCTGAAATGTGCGAAGGTGTCCCAGATGGAGCATTGTTTCTTTCCCCGCGCGTTGCATCTGGTGCTGCAGACACACAGCAAGATAAAATGTAGTGAATTAAAGTCAAGCATTTGTCTAGCAGTCTGCACGATCTGATTGCAAAGACTGATTAGGGATTACATCCTTCTGACAACTGAGCCCCTTAATGACAGAGAATTCATAAGGTAGAAGGCTCAAGGCAGTTGGACTGTGGGACAGTTAGTTTTTCTTTTAATAGAAAAACAAAAATAAAGCACTGAAAAGCCCCAGCGTATTCATTGCAGGTAATTTATTTTTCTTGCTTATTTGAAAATGTACCTTCTTTGCAGAATTACACATTGACTTTAAAAATAAAACATTTGAAAGGGGGGAAAGGAAGCAAGCAGGCTGAGAAGGAGCACATGGAGTTCAATAGGCTCAAAAATTAATTTAAACTATTTCTATGAGAAAATTTTTGCCACTTCTTAACACAGTCCTCAAGTAGTGGTTATTGGAAGCAGCTCAGAGGTGGATTTATAACGGTTGATACTTACAAAAAGTTGACATCTACTAAATTGATGTGCAGGGTGGAGAGAGAAACTGGAACCAGTCTCTGGAGATGGAAAAACTTCTTGATAGGACAGTTTGGGGTTCAGATTTGTAGCTAGACCCTCTTTTTAGGCTTGAACCAAGTTGATAACTCACAATATTTTCTCCTTTTTAGAGATTCCTTGATTTTCTTACGCCTTCATAAACCTCATAAAGTTATGCACAGAAAGTCAGAAGAAATGGAAGGAAATCGTTTTTCAAATGCGAAACCATCAGTGAGAGCAGAAGGCAACACATATTATTAGCAAATTTCTGAAAACAAACTCTGCAGTTTAAATCACGCTTGTCTGTCAGTGTGTTCTCAGTTTATTTTTCCCTTAGGTCCGATTAAGTCTGAGCTAATTAATCTAGAATTACACTAGCATTACCAAAATAAAGTGATTGTTTAACATAACTAAGCTGATAATTAGTATAATTCTAGAGACAATGTTAGCATCAGCACCAGTGAATAACTCTGTGGGGTGTACAGCCAAATTGGGACTACCTGGGGACAACTCCCTTCAACGTTACCTTGACTAGCTCTATTACCTTGAAGCTCTTCTGGTGGTAACTTCTTCCTCCATCTTGAACAACCACAAGTTCTTTAGGTCTGTAACCGCAGCAGCTTTTCTTGAGCAAGCTCAGCCAGCTACAGATAATCAGCTGCTTGTGCTTCTCAGCACTCAGACTGCTATCGATTCGGTAGCCAAAAGTTTCCATCAAAACAGCCTGATTATCTCTGTCCCCAGTGACCTTGCTGTTCCTGCTCCGTTATTGCTCTGAATGCCCTGGCAGCACTTGGGTCCGTTTTCAGCCTCCCTTCTGCATGCTCTGAATTCCAGCAGCAGCTCAATAGGTCTATGCTGGAAGTAACACTTGGGAGTCGTGTGCCGAGGTCACGGTCCCACTAGTCATTTAAGACATTAAAAACAAATTTTTTAACTCATAGTGTCAACTAAAATGAAAGTCTGGAATGAGCTATCATCCAACTCGTTTCCAACAGCCTGCCCAGACCTGTTCATTGCCATAGGAGCAAATAGATCTCTGTGTATCCAGCAGCCATTTCTTGGAGGCTGTTTTGTTTTGTTTTATTTTTCTTAAGGTAACAATGCTGCCCACAGAAATTTGGAAACATTGACTTCCATATATGAACTGCCCCAAAGGTGCCTTTAAGAGCTACAGTGAAGGGGTGATGCGACGGATGCCTTTTAGATCCTGCGCAGCCAAGTCCTTACTTTTCAGCAGCTTCAAAGTGTCTTGATGACATTGGTACAATTCGGCAGGATCAGCAGACACAGAGTAGAGAGGGTAAAAGTTTTCCAGGCAGGGGAGCTGGGATGGGCAGGTGGTATCTTTGTGTGTAAATTCCTTCAGATTCTCCTCATGTCTCAAAGAACAGTTAAGAACCCAAATGTTAATTATTAAACGCAGACTAACATTTCCTTTGAACAAGCAAATTAAACCAGATAATCCAAGAAGTATCAGCAGGCAGTATCTCAGAGGGTGTTGCTACAAGAGTCCTTGAGGGTCATATACCTACTGTCCACATGTAAGGAAAGCACAGGGAGCACAAAGTTTGTGCTTGTCAAAAACTTCTAATTTTTTCTGGATTCTCTGAATTGGCTGAGGTCTGACTTGGAGGTAATTTTACTTTCTTTCACGAGCTAGTATTTGAGTGTTTGGCTTTTTCGGTTTAGCATAATTCTTCGTTAGCAAATAGATGACAAATTCCTCCTGGACTGGCTGAAACTTGGCTTGACCTTGATTAACTGTTTGCTAGTTCCCAAGATGTGAAATATAATTTAATAATTAATTTTATAATGAAAAATGCTAAAATAATCTCATGTAATTAATTATTTACTAGTATAAATGTTTTCTGTGCAAAAGTGAGAGGTGGTTTAAAAAATTTAGTTCCTCTGACCCATGCATCAGATTAGATTATTTGAGGGACTGATATAAGCAAACTCTTTTTTGCCATCTTTCTTAGCAGACTAAGGATGCCATAATCTTCATCCGTTGCTGTAAGATTTCTGGGATCTTACAATCACACCTCATGGAGGAAATTAAAACCTCTATTATAATTTCCATGTCATACGTGCATAGTGATATTTAGACATTAGGAAAATTTTCTAAGAGTAAGGCAAGTGAAATTCTGCAATAGGTTGCCCAGGGAAGTTGTGGAGTTTCTGGTAGCTGAGGTGTCTAAGAACATGTTAGACAAACATAGGAAGATTCTTTGTTCAGTTCAAGTGATCTGGCATTATACATAATTTCTAAATCTGAAACACTCTGTGGCAACATCATCAGCTGGCATAAATCTGAGAAATCCGTTATGTCCTCAAAATTCCAGGCATGCCGGCTCTTAAAAGTAATTTAACTGTCTACTAATTGCAGTTATTTTCACATCCTTTAGTCCATTTTCAAATCTCATGTTTTGTAGTGTATCGGTATGGAGAAAGGCCCTGCAAAGGTTCTGTAATTCAAGGATGTGAAGTTAGGCTGAAAAAGAAGCAGTGACATTGTAGAAGTTGTGGTTTTGGGAAAAGCAGCATATTGTTGTCAGAGAACAAGAGTGAGAATCAGAAAACCTGCATCTTAAAAGTTCCTTTGTCTTGCTGCATGATGTTGGATAAATAATTTTAACGCTTTTATTCTGTTCCTACTCCCACTTTTTGTGTGTCTGTTTACAGTGCTATGTGGGACTTTTTATCTTCTTTGTCTCTCTAGTGCTTTGTACAACACGATCTTAGCCTGTAGCTGGAATTCCGGAGTTTCACTGGAAATGATAAATATTAGTTGCTGTGAGGACGATTCATGCTGTGTAAGTACACAGTACCAAGCAAAAGGCATCCCATTATGCCAAAGCAACACTTAACTTTAATGACAACATTACCTGTAAGATATCCAATCCCAAAACCCAATATTCTCCAAGCAAGATGTTCAATCAGAGTAACATTCACACAAAACAGCGACCCTGCTGTGGTTTTTGCATATGTGCTTTAAAAATGACTTGCTAAAGCTGAACGTCACAGGGGAAAATTATTCTCTTGCAAGTTGGAAGTACGACTGTCAGTGCACTGAGTAAGGCAGGGCCAGGCAACTCGAGGCACTGCAGTTTTCACTCTGAACTACAGTATAGATCAAGTTATCATCAGGTCAGTTGGGGAAAGGGGGAATCTGGCTCACTATCATTACAAGTTTCTCACTGGTAAAGCCTATTAATCTCGAAATGAGAACCATAGCACCAGAAATAACTAGCTAGGGGCTGGGCAAACAAAGAGAAAATGTACTGTAAAGAGTGATCTTTTACTGGAATGGAGATGGCCAGGAAAGTTCCCATTCTGAGCATCTGATCTGTTCTTCTATATATTTCTGTGAATAAAAGGGATGGGTTTATCTATAATTTAACTATAGCACATAAAATTTATTTGTGTCTACTTTAAAATTACTGCAAGAATAATGTGCTGGTTTTCACTGCAGCTATTACATTATTGATATTTCTAGGGCAGATTGTGCCACCCAGCAAAATTTACTTATAACATACTTGAACTAACTCAATAACATCAAACAAAACCTCACAAACAAGCCAACAACATCAAATACAACCTGACAACCAAAAAAGCACCAGCTTTAAAGTCTCAGTTAATAGCAGAACAGGGTCATTATCCAATTCTTCCCACACGTTGCTTGTGGACACAGCTTTAATATGAGTAAATGTTGTAGATACGGGAAGAAGTGTACTTCATAAAGGACAGGATGAGCGCACAGACTGGAATACACTTTCAGAATATATACACATTGCAAAGTAGCTTTCTGCCTTTCAGTTTGATTGCAAAATTTTACAGTGGAAAGTACAGCTGGTTATTCCGGACTGGTAGCTGAACTTTGTTCTCTCAATTTGTTTTTTCCTGAATTTGTGTTATTATCAAAGTATACAGGTTTACCAATACAATTAGGTGCACTAATAACCCAACATAATAATAAAATATTAATAGCCTGAGAACCTAGCTGACAGACCCATTGAGCTGAGCTGCCCTCAGAATGAAGAAGGAAATTTCTGTCATGGATTGCTCTACAAACTCTAGGTTGGCACTGAGCAATATGTAATTATTCCAACTTCTGCTGCAGGACAAGTTAAATAGGTGCAGTTGCGTAAAGATTTACTCTATCTATCACTGCATTTGTTACTGTAAGGGTTAAAGACCTCTTATCACAAGGGTCTTTAAGAGATCACAAATCTGAAGGAATTCTTCATGAAATTTGAAATGTCAGCATCTTAAAAATAAATTATTGGCCCGTTTTTATCATCTCTCTTGTCATTAGCACTGAAATAGTGGGTTAGATTGTCCTCATAATTTCTTTCACTTTCACAATTTTAAGAGTGTAACGTTAAATTGATAAGAACCGTTAGATTCCAAGATGTGAGGCATTTTGGCTTTATTGGCCAGCAAACCAACAGATAATATCACAATACACAATAGCATCTAAAAGAGTGCAGTTGCTAAACAGGTGCTAAATGATGTGAAATAAACCGCACAAGCAAATGAGAAGACATTAGTGTGAAGAAGCCCCATCTGCTTAAAGAGCTGCTTAAAGGTTCTTTTTATTATGTAAAAAACCTACCTGCAATAGAGAAAAGGTCTGTTTTCCCAAGAAAGATAATTTTAAAATCACTGTTCATGAAAAAGCACTTTTTTTTTTTCACATGAAAGAGGCAAAATTTAAAGGAAATTTTTGTGAGTTCTGAGACAATTGTGAATGCCCTGGGGAGCAGAGCCCCAAAAGCAACGCAGCAGCGAGCCAAATTCGTGTTGTTGAGACACTGAGAAATAGAGAAGCACCACTTAGTTCCGTGCCAGGGTTCAAGCTGCAATGTAGGAATTCACAAGATTTGACACGTATTTTAGCAGATGAAATGAAGCTGTTAGCATGGTTTATCTTTCACTGATGCTCCAATTCACAGCTCTACCCTGTATTTCTGGGCAGTGCAATGAGTCACTGTCGTGGGTGAGTGTTTGGATAGATGAAAGCGCGACTAAACAGGGTTCGATGGCAAGGTTCACTGTATTAGTTACTACATGACGAAACATACAGAGGGAAAATCGGGTTAGAATCAAATTAGAATTATTTACACAAGGGCTGGAGGTGCAAAAAGGTAAAGGAGACGCTCTTGTTGGATCACAAGGTTCAGAACGGACCCTTTTGCTTTCTGTACCCCTTCTCAGAGAGGAGTCTAGGCATGGCTGGATCCACTCCTAGTCCCAGACTTGGTCAAAGGTTTATTGGTAAGGGACTATATGTGTGTATAGCTAAAGGATTATATGTGTACATCCAATTCCCTGTATTGCTTAGCTAAGATTTCAAAGTTTTGTCATGTTTATTTCTACTTTNGAGTCTAGGCATGGCTGGATCCACTCCTAGTCCCAGACTTGGTCAAAGGTTTATTGGTAAGGGACTATATGTGTGTATAGCTAAAGGATTATATGTGTACATCCAATTCCCTGTATTGCTTAGCTAAGATTTCAAAGTTTTGTCATGTTTATTTCTACTTTACTTACCTTCCCTCTGGGCATCTGGTGTTGGTTCACTCCAAAGTATGAACCTGAGGTTTCTTGAAGCAGACTCTCAGGCATTGAATTTTATAAAAATAAATAATTTAATAGAGTGGTACGTGCTCAGCTCATGTCTCCAGAGAGGGGCCAGCGTGACAGGTGAGGGGAGCCTCACCCAAAATGGTGGGAGGAACTGACCTGAACAAAGATATTCTTGGGCAATTATACCCTTACAGAATACTTACTTGCCTGTCATGCGATGGTTGGTCTGCTAGTAATATTTGGGTCTAGGGTCTTGTTCCTCATTGGATTCCTTCACTGCCTTCAGGCAGGCCGATATCTTGTCTAGGTGCAACTGCTGTTGAAGCTTGTAGCCTTGAAGCCTCCGTATCTTAAGATTGATGCTGGTTCTGGATGCCCCGTTTTGACTAAATAGGTACACGTTCAGTAAAATGAAGTGGACATTACAGCTTGTGGTCTAAGGCTTCAGCAAATCTAGCTACTTGTGCTAAGAAAGTTAAGCTAAGCAAACAGCATATTAAATCACACAATATTATAACTTGAAGTGATTCATTCTATTAAAACTTACTTATTTAAGCTAAACAACTAATATCTCTTAACACTGAGAGGTGTTTCTGCTAAAGGGGAGGGTTGCCTGGCACACAGTCCATTTGCCATCTAGGGAGGATTCAAATTGGGCTCATCCAGCAATCTGTTGTCATAAAAGGTCTTATTGGTTTGAGGAGCAACTTTGAGAGGTGTCCCAGCTCAAGGGGAGACCGTGGCCACGCAGCCATGCTGCCTGGCAGGGAGAGCTCAGAGGAGGCTCACTTAGGCTGTTGTATATATGGGATAAACTGTTTGGCTCATGGACAAATTGTATACAATGGAGAGGTACGCACGAGACACCTTGTACCCGTGAACAACTTATCAGTGCTCACTGTGTCACTCTACTCCAGTTGTTGTATTCTTTAAGATGCTCATCCAGCCTGCTGTTGTGAAGGGCAATACTAAATATATTATATTTCCAGGAAAGTACATTAAAATATCTAGCATGTTATCTGCATGCAGAAGCAAGTTGAAGACAACAACAAGCACTCCAGGTGATTAGAAACTGTGCACTGGAGAGGAGATGAAGTGATCAGCAGATGGCATTTTTCTTATTACTTCTTTCAGACCGCGGTGCTGAGGTCAAAGTGTTGACCTAATGTTGAGTCCCCTTTGACTGTAAAGTCAAGTCTGAATGACAATAATTGCCAAGAAACTTCCATAAAAACCAGTATGGAACAGACCAGGGAATAAAGAAATGCACTTTTCTAGTAACACTGCTCTTGTTCTCAGAGCTAATCACCTTGCTAAGAGCTAGTAATTGTGACACAAATATTCTGTGGTAGATTCCTTCAGTGCCCCCTGAATGTAGGCTCTGTATTTTCAATCATGTCTCTCAGCATGCATAAAATGGAAAGCTCTGTCCTTGAAAAGGACAATAATTTAAACTGAATACTGGATGTTGCAAATGGAATTATTCATATGCATGTTTTACACTCCTAAAATAAATTAACACAATTAAGGTATTTGTTTTGGAAAAGCAAAGCATTGGAAAGCAACCTACAATGCTTTCTTAAGGGAGTGACTTTATGTTGTGTGAAAGTTACCAGAATATTCTTAATCCAGTGAAACTCTTAACCCTTGTTAGTGTCAGTGAGATTTTATGATGATTGCTTAGTGACTTTTTCTAGCTTAGCTGTTTCGAAGCCTTTCTGTCAGAATAGCAGTTTGAAATAAATACATTTAACCTTGCATTAAATGTGTTTCCTTCGGAATAATGCTTTCTTTGGTTAATCGCCCCCGTAAGCATCCACTGAATTGGTCATATATATGACACATTCCTATTTATTCTTAATAAATCCATAGTCAAGACTGGAGGCCATGAAGGAAGAAGAGAATTTTATTGTTAACTAGCAAAATATGTTTTGATATTGTGTGGGCCCATTTTTGCTCTCTGGGTTTTTGTGTAGACTAAAAACTGCACAGATGTGTTATGGGCCAAACAGCTTAGGGCTAAAATGAGAATTACTCAATATCAGGTTGGGATAGGCCTTGTGATGGGTATGGAAATATATTGGAATACTTTCTGAGATAGATAGGAAGCAAGGATAGGGGCCACTGCATGGCAGGGAAAAGGCGCACATGGTTCTTAACAATTTCCCTCAGTGCTCAGTGAAGTTGGTGACTCTGTAAAGATAATGGCACTGAGCATATGGCGAAAGAGAAGACGGGTGATGGGGATGAGGAAACAATCAGAAACTACCCTGGGAAAAAGATGCCAAGAATTCGCTGCAGTCAGGTTTGAGGTACTGCTCTTAAAATTACAACATGTAATAGTAGGGAAGATCCTAGCTCATTCTGGTTTTATAAATTTATAAATATATGTAGCTATACCTCCAGATTAAATAAAATAGAGTAACAAAAAGTAAACTACAGATGGATGAATAGCTTTTTGTTCAACACCTCATTGACCAGGCTTCACTCCCAAGAATGGGGGATCCTTGTGACTTTCAGTGTGCTTTTTCAGTATTTGTCTTGCTGGAACATATATTTTCTTTTTGTTGGATTTCTGCATATGAATTATAATACTATTAACGTACAGTTAACTGTTTAAATGTCTTGCTTGTAGAGGGAATAAGGCAAAAGTAGTTTCTTTTTATTATTAACTCATGAAATTCTATCTGTGATACTTAGCCGCGTTTGCTGGCAGTATCAATCACATCTTCATTTTATGTTTTTATGCAACTATTTACAGTATGCCATAAAAAATAATCAAGTGTGTGGTCAGACAGGAGATCCAAAGGAAAGAATACAATATAGGATGTTGATTTAAGGGCAATTGAGACTATACGAAAAAACTTACATTACTTTGACTACCCTCAGGCCCAAGAAATTTCTGTTGACTTGCAGAGAAGGGGGAGTTCTGGATAATTTCCATCCTAATATTCTGAAAACAGAACCCCGGAGGAGGACCCTGCATTAAGAGCAAGAAATATTTTATTACACTTCTGTTTAGGAGTGCATATTGGAATAGAAAGCCAAGAAAAAAAAAAAAGCAACACTTATATTGTTAAAGAAGTTGAGTGAGAAGCAATAACATCCAAACCAATCATTTGGTTTGAATAATATGGAAGAGAAAGATTTGGAAATCTATTTGTAGAAGAAAATGGCTTAAATATAGAAATAAAATGGGAAAAAAAGAAAAAATATAATGTAAGTCTAGAAAAAGTATATTGTTAGAATCACCTCATATTTTTCTTTGATACTAGTGCTGATAATCCAAAAAAAGGCAATTGAAGAAATTGTAGTAAATTGAACTGTTCTTCCCTGTGGTAGTTGATATAGTATCACTTGTGAAATTATGTGTTAATTTGGGTCGTATTGGGCATAGTACAAATCTTATAAAGTGGTAAGTAAGTAAGTGGCTGTGAGGAACCAGCAGCAGGCAATGTTGAAAGGGGAAGTACTGGACTAAAGATAAGATGATTAGTTTATTTCCTCAATAAATATTTTTAGGCTCCAGGCAAAAGAAATGGTAATAGGCTAATAAATTCTTCGTTGGCCTGTAATAGAAGATGAAAAGAAACAGGCAAAGAAAAATAAGTCCTGGTTACTAAGAGCAAATGCCATGAACAATAACACAATCATATGAAGATGATACAGGTTGAGTTGCAAAGTAAAATACAACTGCCAGGAAAGATTAAGAAATCATTTCAGATGTGCTTTGATAGTAAGATGATGACCAAGGCAAATGCTGATCTAGTTAGTGAAGAAGAAAAGCTATCAGTCCATGACACCAAAAAGGGCAATATTTCAACACTTTCTGCATCAGTTTGCTGCAAGCAATTAAGATAATTACATTTGAAAGGGTCTGGAAGATAAGAGTGTTTCAGGAGCGGGGAAATGCAAATACTGTTTATGTCTTTAAAAATATAGCAAGAGGAGAAAAGATTGATAGATTCTAAGAAAATAAATTCCAAGAACACGTGATAAACTTCAATTTCTATAACAGTGCAAAATAAATGATCACATACTCTTTGTGAAATACTGGCAGGTAACCATGTGCATCATAGGCTGGGTGAATTTTCCAAAAACAAACTAGGTCAGCCAAACCAACCTCTCTGGCAAGGAAACAGGCATTATGAGCAGAGCAGAACCAGGAGACACCATGAATTCTGACTTCAGAGTTTTACAGTAATTTACATGATATTTTTCTAAATAAACAAAATATCTGCATATTTACTATAGGATGGATACAAAACAGGCTAACGGACCTTCCCTGGGTGGGTTTTATGCATTGGGTGGGTGTCAAAATGTACCAAGTAGTGGTCTGCAGAAGTCAGATTTCAGTGCGTTCATAAATGATTTAAATGATGGAATAGATAGTGCGCTTACTGAATTTACAGGCATTGCAGAGGGACTTGGACTAACCCTGTATTACAGAACAGGATTAGAACTTAAAATCTTCTTACTCTGAAAAAATTACCTGAAACAGCTAGGACAGAGTTCAGCAAGGACAGTCCTGTGTACTGCATACATCTGGGAACATCAACTCTGTAATTACAGAACGGGCACTACTGAGAGGGCATGGAGTAGAAGAAGTCACAGGCTGAACATGAGTGAATACCATATTTCTGCAAAAGGAGTCACTCGTAATGGGGTGTAAAAGCAAGAGAGTAACCTGAAAGATCATTGGGTCTCCTCCCAGTCTCTTAATCACAAACAAGATCCCATCTGGTCTTGGTTTGGCCACTGCAGTTTGAGGCAGGTAGAGAAAACCTCCAGAAAAGCCAGGGGGTTGATCAGTAGTGTAGTAACTGTAATCTGCGAGGGGAAAAAAAAAAAAGAAAAAATGGATTTGGCTAGCCTGAGGAAGAGAGAACTTTAAGCAACCTGAGACATGTCCCAATATATAAACCTCACCCAAACCGATTCAACAAAACACTTGCTTAGTCTTTATGTTGCAAGGCGGACAGGAATAATCTGATCTCCCTGTCCATGCTGAATAGAACTGAAATTATAGTAGATGTTCAGAAAAAACCCTTTTCTAATGGTAAGAATACGGCAGCTTTGGAATGGAACATTTGGTTAAGGTATGGTGCTGTCAGTGCTGCTGAGTAGGAGAAAAATTTATTACTAATGACAGTCATAACTGATCCTGTCTTGCTGCAGAGGTATGGACTCTATGACCTCTTAATGTTTCTGCCAACTACACATTTCTATGATTGTGTGACTGCATTGAAAGATTTGTACCAGGTGAATGTTTTCCATTTACCATTTTATTTTGCCTTTCACTTGTCAAAATGAAAAATAGCCTATTCTGGCACAGAAGTGTTCCAGATGAAACCGTCAGCTGGAAAGCTCAATGCCATAGGAAAGCTGCTTTGCACATACATCCTTTAGGAGATTACTTGAGCAGCCAGCATACCAATCCCAAGGCCTTAGAAAGTAGGAAAAGGACTTGTAGAAGACAGTCACAACTTCATTGAAATAAGATATTTCCAGCATTTCCATACCCTTCTGCGGCCAGTAAAACCTGAACAAATGAACTGTTATTATTCCACATGTGTGTGGCATAGCTTCAAAATGCACAAGGGTTTCACTGTGCACAAAAATGGGGGCTCAGGTGTCATGGAGAAACAACTACAAGCTGGTGCATTTATTACAAATGTGGGCTTTGTTTTTTCTGACATTGTCGCTATATAGGCGTAAAAGATTTCAAAGATCAAATACAAATAGCTTACACTACAAAAAGAAGAATAAATTGCCAGAAAATATTTTGTTCTCCAAACCAACTAACCTAATGTTACGGGTTAAATCTTTTTGAAAATGGGACCAGCAATGTAGTTTGGTCTATACCACTTAGAAAACAGTTTATTAGAAAAGAAAAAAGCAAGAAGAAAATATGCAAATTCCTGGATATCCCAGGTTTCACGGACCCTCAAAGTTTTAGACAATGTCATACTTCTGCGCCTATGTTTTTTACAGTCCACGTCACAGTATCCAATGATCTACTCAAACCCAAGAAACTTGTGATTCCGAGTCAACATAATTAAGCTTTCTTTTTGTTTCTTATCATTCTTCAGTGTAATTTGTCAGATTAAAAGTATTGTCGTATTTCTCTGCCACTTCCTGGACTCTTGTATTAACAGTATAATTGTCAGGTAGAAAATTTTGGTTTTGTCACTGGACTTGCAAAATTCATTTGGAGGCTGCACATGCATGTGAATTGTCTCTGGGACGAATATAATTACTTCCTTCCCTATTTCACCATTGTCTTGCACCATTGTCTTTAAACAAATAATTAATTATCCTGTGTCCGTTTCCTAATGGCAAAACCGAGATAGTGCTTTGGCAATAGAGGTGGCTCAGTGACGTTATGGCATGTTATTCAATGAGTAAAAATTCTGTTACGTTTTTGTACGAGCTGCGATATTCAGACTCAAACTTAAATTATGGTTCACTCTGGCATCCATTGCCAAAATTCTTCATAAAATTTCAGGCAAGATGAATGAGTTGGGAGGTAATTTCTGTGATCCTAATTTGAGTGCTGGAAGCAGGTACTTAATTTGAGTTACAAAAATATGCAAAGAAGCAAAACCTCCAGTGAAAATTGACATGTTTTTATTTCAATAATTTATTTCAAAAAAGTTATTATTTCAGCTCCTCAGAGTTTGACTTTAGAATTTTATTCTTGCCTTGTGACTATTTGGGATTAACTTTGCTTCTCTCATTAGAAGGAAGAAATATTTGAGCGTACATTTATGTAACTGTCAAATGCAAAGTAGAAAATACCCTAAACGATTGTGTCAGTTAAACTTATCTTACTATCTAGCATAAGTCATGGATCATTCTTTACTGACTAGCTATTCAGAAAGACTGAATCCTGAATATAGATTTGAGTTTTGAGGATAATGTATTTATTAAGCAACATATGCTTGTAGTAAAACATTACTCACCATATTTTTTAATTTACATTCCACTGTGTCCTATGACTTCATGTAGAAATCTTTGCATTATGTAATGTTACATAACAGGCATAATGTGACAACTAAATTATACTTAATAGGTACTTTTACGTCAGCTGTGAAATGAAGACATGTTGGGAAGGGAAAAATCCTTCAGTAAAGAAAAAAAGGATCTAAGACAATAGCTTCTGTTCATTTAGTATTATTTTCAAGTTAATTCAGTGTCGGTAGCACCTTGTTACATCACAGTATCTTCACTTTATCTTCACATTTATGCTAGAATCCTCAGACACTTATATGGGTATGAAAACCCAGCCCATTTAGAAGGAAGAGATTTTCAAATAATACAACTAGTCCAATATCGTGGGAGAAAGATGAAAGATGTTGGCACTTCATAAGGCAATGTCTTCCCATCAGCATCCAGAGAACAAATGTCCCTTTCCAACAACTGAGAATGTATCTGCCTGGTAACGATTGTTAGCAGTAGGTAGTCTCACAAAATACGGTTTCGTGTGATGGCACTGAAATTTGAGAGCTATGTCTTGCTCAGCACCTGCCTTATGGTATGTTGTCAACTGTGTGGTCTGCAAAATTATTTCTTCAATTATTTTTCAAACAGATCCCATAATCTTCATGATAACTTGTGATGATCGGTCATTTTATAAACAGGACTAGCTCCAAGAATGATAAGAATTTTGTGATATCATTCCCAAGCTGACCCAGGTTTTTAAAAAGTAGAAAGTTGAAAAATTTGAACTAACTTGTGTACCTGGGAGTGAAGGATCACCTTATAGTGATCAAAACTCGTGCTGATAAGACAAACATCTATAGTCACATACCTGTAAATGTACAAAGAATGGTTGATCAGAACCTCAGGATTTCCAAGGTAGATTTCTGTGTTGATATAATATTAAAGTGGGGTTTGTTTGATTTCACTTCTTTTACTGTAAAACAAAATAATAAAACCATATACAGTATGAAAAGATGAGGCAGAATTTTGTACTAGGATTGCAATCTTTCCCCAACTGCTCTATTAGCAGGTCAGAATAACAAGCGCCTTGTGATTAATAACCAGAAAAGAAGTTTCTGGGGATTAGGTACTTCACAAAAAATTCTAAATAGCTCCATGCAGCAAGTTTCATGCTAATACTATTTTGATCCACATCTCCAGGAGCCATAAGCTAGCTTCAGTCCATTGCCTTTTGTGAAATAACTGTGATTTATACTAGCTGAGAATACTTCCTTTGCATTGTCAGAATTGTTGCTGCATAGTTTCATTGTGTTAGCTACGAAAAAAAAAGAAGCATCAGCCAAGGCTTTTTTCTAGTTATGTTAAAGACGTAGCAGTGAAATAATGCAATGTGGTTTGGAAAGAACTGAGTGGCAAGAGCTTACATTCAGTTTGCAGATGGGACAGCATTTTGGGGCTAGGGGTGTTTAGCAAACGGAGACCCTGCTACTGGAAGTTAGGACCATAGTTCCTAACGAACTTCCACTTCTCATTCTGGCTGTTCGTCAGGGCTGGATTTTCCTGTGGGAAAGAGAAAAACATACGGTTTTGGTTACTTCTTGGAAATTGGTTACTTCTTATTTCACAGCTTTAGCGGGCTGTTAGAAGAAAGTGGGAGCACTTGCTTTGCCTCTGTTAGTATCACTGCTCTTTTCAAAATGGATTTCATACATCCAAACTTCTGCAGCCATGTATGATCCAGTGATTACCCATAGACAGGGCCACATGCATCCAGACTTCAAGTGGCTAACCATGCTAGATTAATCAATTTACCTTCCTGTAAAGCTAGATCACTTAGTCACCTTCAAAGCATCAAACTCAACTGCGTGTATAATCATATGTAACATGTAGCGACAGGACATGATTTACTGTAATGAAGTCAAACGCAATTACCTGACTAAAACCAGCGTGTGTTATTGCCCTGAACTGATGTAGTGAACCACACAAATTTAATTTACTCCACCCTTTTAAAGGTTTATAAAACTCCACAAAGCCATAAGAAGTATTAATAAAAATAACAGTGATGGAGCACTCAAAATATTTACAGAATGATACTGCTCCTTATTCTTTCCTAAAATAACATCTGTGTGCCTATTAAATTCACTGATCTGTGGGACTGTTCTCAGTGTTTTGGGTGTCCCATTCTGCTGTTGCCTTTTCCATGCTGCTTCTCACGTAGCGGCAGTCTCCAGCCAGAGCAATCACTGCAGCACCCCTGGAGGTCTCAAGGACAAGAACGTGAACTCCCCTTGGTGTTCTCAAGCATGAACAGAAGATTCAGATGAGTGACACAGACCTATGTAGAGACTTAGGTTCAAAGAGCTACCAAATTATTTAGAAGTTTCCCTGGATCCTCTAGGTTGCCCTTCTTTTCTTTAGCCTTTTACTGCTATGGCAGATATAGCGGGATCTCTTTCTGGTATGTGAGACTGTCGTGGAGTTTGTGCATGGTCTCTCTTAGAGCCTCAGCCATTAGGAACTGTGTTTAGGCTTTGTTTCAACTGGAAAATTATTGTCACTTCTCAGTGTTAGTTTGCTAAGGTTTCTGAACATCTTTACAAGAAATCAAGACAAAGTCCAAACTAAAATGCTCTAAACCTGTTCCCCTCAGCTGCTTTGCCAGTGTTAAGCATTCTTTGGCTAATAAGTGTCATTCTCTAAGGAGTCCTGCATGTGCTTCTCCCGTCTCTCTTGTGCAGCCAGTATTACTCCTTTGCTGATCCAATAGTAGAAATAAACATGCAAGGCTTACCCTTCTTTTCCAAGTTCTTCATGGACTTGAGTCTCTCTGACTTTTTTCTTAATCTACTTTGACTGTGTTTTTCTGTGCCCAGTTTGGCTTGTGACACCTCTGAATCCCAAACAAGAGACTAAAGATCTTAATCTCTGTAGGTAGATATATGCTCTATGCTAAGGCTTCCAGCTGAATATGTCAGCAGTTATCTCTGTTATTCGGTCTCCAGGAGACATTGAGACATGGGTTCTGCATTAACTTTTTTTTTTTTTCACTGATATAGCGCTGCCTTAGTTGTGTAAGGATGATCTGTAACTGCCACATGGATATGTTCTCAGTACAAAACATAGTAATCTTTCAAGGCATTTGAATTAACACATGCCAAGAAATGAACTTTAGTAGCCAAACTGAATGAAAGGAATTGCAGATAAAATGAAATCCGTGTCATCTTAAGTTAATTATCAAGTATCAATAAAGTCTTATAAATGTAGGTAAATCAAAGCTTGGAGGTTATAAGAACTTCTTGAGAGACCTGAGGTATGCGAGATGACCCTTCCCAGTTTTTCTTTTAACTCGCAATTCATTGTGCATAATTCAGTCATATTCAACTCTATTTTGACAGAGACAAATACAAATTTGAGATATTTTCTGGGCTGGATGTCCATTGCCTGGTCCTTGTGTATTACATGATGTGTCTCTTTCATAATTATAAAGATTTATTTATTCTCAGAATTATTCCAAAACAGCTTTTTATTATTCCAAAACTATGCCTGATAGTTCCAGCATAGGTTACACTAAATAGGAAAAAGACACTAAATAGGAAAGACACTAAATAGGAAAAAGGTGAGTTAGAGAGCCTAGCATGGTAATTATTCTTGACTAGCTAGTCTGGTAAACTTCCAAATGTAGACAAATCCTAAGAGTTCAATTAAATACAAGCACTGAATACTTTTGTTGCAGTTGCTCCATTGTAGTAGCCACTGAATATATTTTTTTCGAATTGCTCCATTTAACTAATAATGGTTGTTACATTTCAGGACCGTATCTGTCTTATTTCTGTCTGTCAGCCAGACTTCACTCTGAATTAGACTGGCCCTTCAGTATAGAAAGCAAGGCTGCTATAATGCCATCTAGAAGTGCAAACAGTGTGTGAAATAAACACAAATGCACAAATCTGTACAGGGTCAGTAAAATCATACTAGAAATCTACTATGAATTTCAGAAAAGTTACAATTTAGAGAGAACATTTGCCATTACATTGTTGACTCGTATTCAATCATATTCAGACGTACAAAAATTACACTCCCAGAAAGAGTGATGAAACGAGAGATGGTAGAGGATACTACCATGGTTATAAAAGACTTTTGTGAATTTCAGACATCTCCTGGAACCTTGAACTGTACTTTGATAGGCTTTCAGTTTTGGGTCATGACTGCGTCTATATCAATAGTGGATTCACCAGTTTGGGGATAATACTTTTCCTTTGAAAAAGCAAGAAATAGATTTTCAGCTGAACAGACACTTCTACGTTTTGATGCCTTTATTTCATCAGTTTCTAAATTAAAACATAACTTTAAACTGAAAATAGATTTATTTCATCTAGAAGACACTGAAACAGNATACTTTTCCTTTGAAAAAGCAAGAAATAGATTTTCAGCTGAACAGACACTTCTACGTTTTGATGCCTTTATTTCATCAGTTTCTAAATTAAAACATAACTTTAAACTGAAAATAGATTTATTTCATCTAGAAGACACTGAAACAGAGATCTTAGATTTTTATATTAGTTTTTATTATATTTTAAATTAATTATATGAAGAAACTGAAAGAATTCCCCAAAACTTTTAACTCCACTTTTAATTTTGCAATATCAACATTTCATACTAAAGAAATCTGAACAAAATATTCTAAAACTGTCATTCATTGCTGTCACTTCTTGGGCTTGGCATTTATTAGGCCTACAGGCTGGGTACTGAGAGGGAATCTTGACTCAGCTGTGATCATTGTGGCAGATGTGACTTGGATTCTGACTGCAAGAAAATTCCCTCTATCATCACAGAATTACAAAATCACAGAATGGTAGGGGTTGGAAGGG
>VZSC01007720.1:14589-29858 GCA_013398225.1 Steatornis caripensis
GAGAAGGCTGAGAGGAGATCTGATCAATGCTCACAAATATCTAAAGGGTGGATGTCAAGAGGACGGGGTCAGACTCTTCTCAGTGGTGCCCAGCGACAGGACAAGGGGCAATGGGCACAAACTGGAACACAGGAAGTTCCACCTGAACATGAGGAGGAACTTCTTTACTGTGAGGGTGACAGAGCACTGGAACAGGCTGCCCAGGGAGGTTGTGGAGTCTCCTCCTCTGGAGATATTCAAAACCCGCCTGGATGCATTCCTGTGCAACCTGCTCTAGGCTAACCTGCTTTAGCAGGGGGGGTTGGACTAGATGATCTCTAGAGGTCCCTTCCAACCCCTACCATTCTATGATTCTATGATGATCATCAAGTGTAAAAGGAAAAATCATTAAATTATGCTAACAGCATAGCTGTTCCCTCTTGCCTACCATTTGCTGCATTAAGATTCTAGCTGAACTCCAAAAATTACCACAGCCTTACTCACCTCTGCTGGATGCTGAATTATATACAAGCAGGTGGAGACCTTTAGAGGATGTATTGGCAGGAATGGACACAGACACACCTTCTGAGGACGGCTACATGACAGAAGGGAGTGAGAGAACAATAAAAGTAATCAGAAATTTATGAAAGATGGCATAAATACATCACACAAATACACAGCACATTCCAAGAGGCACACTAAGAACTTCCCCTTACAACACAGTGTATTAAACCTGATGTAATTCTGTTTGAAATTCCTTCTGTTTCTAAAATTAAAGCAGCAAGATTTTCACTGAAATAGAGTTTTGAGAACAGTGTTCAGACCCCTCCTGTGGTCCAGCTAGGATTAAAACACTCTAAAAATCCTTTCATCATCTTCAAGAGGAGCAAATTACTAGCATCGACACCCCAATCAGAGAAGTCTGTTACTGCTTTTCGTAATAGGTTAGTGTCTCAACAATTTGATAAATTACAATATATTTATAACTGATATAATAGATATAATAATTACAATAGAAAATTTTGGAAGTATACACACACAAAACCCCAGTATGCTATATTTATGATGGGGTTCATTTTTTATAATTCCACCTATGCTGAAATATGCAGTAGACATGTAGTATGCAAACAAAAAAATCCTTATCAGGAACTTCTAATTTAAGCCTGAAAAAAGCAAATAAAAATTATTTTAAATTCTTCAGCGTACTGCATGTAGCTGTTAAAATTACTAGCAGAAGAACTGTACGTAAAGAAATGAACTTAAATATTGCTTGACATGGAATTAATACACTGAATGATCAAGAATAAACAGAAGCAAAGAATTAAGCTCAAAGTTACACAGAGTAATTGTAGTAGTTACACCAAAAACACACACACATATGTGCAAGCACAGAAGTCAGTATAGCTACTCGCATACATTAATCAGTAACTCAGAAAAATGAAGGATTTCCCTGACAGTGAAGATACTGCCAGAATCCACCACTTAAAATCATACCATCCCTGCAAAGAAAGCTCTCTTAAACATAAAGTCAAGATTTTCAGCAGAATGCTAGGGACTCAGAGCACAACTGCACCTGCACCCTCCTTGTAATCTTTACTGGTAACAGTTTATGTGTTGATCACACACGAGAGACAGCAAGCAATCACTCCAGCAGAAGCAATTTACAGAAGAGAATTCTGGAGATGGGTCCAGATCAAGCTCACGGTGAGCCCGACTGACACTGCACTTGCTTGTCCACAAGAGCACACACCCAGCCAAGTCTGCTAAGTAATGCTACAGTAACCCCAGCCAGCACAACTGTTCCTTAGTCAAACATTACTACTTACTAGTAAATGGTAGCATTATAAAAAGGCAGTAACAATAGATAAGCTCTTCTTTAACAGTTGAGAGGTTGTGTTAATTTCAACCCGTGACTTGTAGCCCAAACTACCGAGACACAGAAACTATTCCCTTCTCCATAGGGTATACGGTGAAAGGTTACCCAACAACAGTCTAAATTCAAAGCAGTGGGGGGAGCGTTGAAGGGAAGGAATTGGTACTGATCAAAATAAGCACTGGAAAAAGTATTTTTTAAAAACGTAGACTACAAGGCCTGTGGCCAAGAAACCAGCCTAATGACAAAATGGAAATTATTCTCATACACTCCTGTGGTATACTGTTCCAGTGACCTGCTGCTTGTCTTTGCTTTGCACTTCCAGTGCCGGCATTTTCCTGTTGCTAATCCTGCATAAATCGGGCATATTCTGTTGTATTAATGGAGCGTTGAGCCTAAAATTAAGTGCTCATTAATTTCACTATTCAGTGGGCCATTCCAGGGACCTTCACCGTGAATGAACTGAAACCAGTCTTGCTGACAGGTCTGGTGGGTCTAATTTCAGAAGTTCTCCAGCACTGTACCATTGCCTTTTTTCCAAAATTTTCTCACATGTAATCAATTTAAACAGAAATTTCCGAAAACAGTTTTGTTAACAACGTGGAAGCAGCAAATTTCCTGGAGGCTGTTTGTTGCCTTTGCCCCAATTGTTAAGTAGAAGCTCATCCTCTCTTTGATCATCAGACTTGGTGGAAACTCAATTTTGTGCTAAGTGCAATTCCTCAGTTTGTTCCCATTACTAAATGGCTGGTTTCACTAACAAGAGAAGTCGTTAAAGTTCTCCTCATTACGGCATTTTCTCCTGAGGAGAGATTAAGGCATGAAAATGTACTGCACGAAGCTATTCCGAAACAGTTAGCTGGTGACTTCAATCCAAAGAGCTGCATTGTTCACTAGCTTTTATAAGCAGACGGAAAGTTTCCAGTGATTTCTGACCTCCGGGTGTTTAACTATGACAAAATTGGCTCGATGTAACTTACTTATTTTCAAGTCTTCCTTTTGCATATGCTTTTTGTATTTTCCACAGTGGTCTGGATTTTTCACAGGTAGTTTTTTAAGCTTTATTAACCTCACAAAAAAAACCCACCAAACTTCAAACTGGAAAAGAAAATTACCCAGAAAGCAGGCACTTTCAAATAGTTACAGAATAAACTCTACCTATAATTTAATTTGTAGGGAGCAGAGCACAAACCATGACAAACAAAACACTTTCCAATATAATTTAATTACTTACATATGTATATGCATTATTTAAGTACCTAATTAGGTACCTAATTAGGTTGAATACCTACTTTTACAACCCTGTCCTGGGGGCACAAGACTTATTTCACTTTCACTTTGGTACCTAGCCATTATTGTGGTGAGACAAAAAAAATGTTATTGCTACGTGAAACTGACGTTACCAGCCTACACCAGTGGGATAGGAAGCACTGCAGAACAAGGGGAGTTCTGTTCCACCACCACAAAACCCGCCCTTGCTCTGAGAAACGCCACCTAGGCAGAAAAGGCTTTTTGTCTTTTTTTTTTTTTTTGGTTTAAAGATTCTGCTACAGTCTTGCCCTACATAAGCAGCTGATGTTACAGAAGAGTAGGGGCAGCACCAGCGAACTTAAATATTTAACAGTGAACATCAGTTTTCTCCCATTTCTGGAAATGAAAGTAGCAATCTGCTCCAGGCAGGAACAGTAGTATTCAGGATAATACGGAAAAGGTTTGTGAGTGAAGATTAGAATTTGAAGGAGGATAATTTTTACAGTGTTATTCATCTACTTGCAGTTTCACTACAGCTCAAAGCTATCCACGGCTTCTTACCTGTTTTTCAACACAGTATTTCTAATTTAAAAACTTACGACAACATTACCTGTCACATTGGTGGGACTGAAAAAAAACGAACGAACCAAACAAACAAAACATTCCGTGTCTTGCAAAAGTGCTCCATATGCAAAAGACAGCCATGCACATCCACCGACTTCTCATAGCTTTCCTTTCATTATTCACATCAAGTTAATCATGTACAGACTCCAAATAACATTTAGTTTATTTTTCCCAGCAGAACTG
This sequence comes from Steatornis caripensis, assembly GCA_013398225.1. Taxonomy (NCBI): domain Eukaryota; kingdom Metazoa; phylum Chordata; class Aves; order Caprimulgiformes; family Steatornithidae; genus Steatornis; species Steatornis caripensis. Next base: position 18,500 of record VZSC01007720.1, read on the forward strand.
AAGCTGGACAGTGGATTGTGCAGTACTGTGGTGTCAAGATTACTAGTTTCTGCGCAGAGATACTCTAAAACTAAATACATAGCAGCACAGAAAATAGTGAGCTGTTCTGAAACTCAGTCCTAGCGTCCGTAGGATTTTCGTGCACATATAAACGTCCTCACTTGCTTCAGGACTAACTTTTACCTCATTACGACATGTCCAAAGAGCTTCTGAAAACAGGCACCATCCTGGGAATGCAAGTAAGTGTACTCTTACACCCATATTCACAAAACTAAATGTAGGTAATTCAAGGACTGAAACCCAGAGTAAGCAAAGAATAACCATGTTACAATTTTAAGCTCAACATCTGTAGACATTTCTACCGAAAGATATAAAGAGGTTGTGTGCGCCAAATACATGTTCTAGAAACAGTGCTTGACGTGTTAAAATAAGAAGGAAGCTGATGTTTTTAAACTACTATCACTTGTGGCAACATTTTCACGTTCCAACACATATCGCCAAGGTCAGGCCCCAGACTCTGTATTTTCAAAGAAATATGCCTGCCCAAACGGAAACAGCTGCTTCAAGTAAATTAGGTTTCTCTACTGTTTAGGTCAAAACGCCAACGGTTTCAAGGTCAAAACCCACCTGAGAAGCCTGGAGAAAACTCACAAAGTTACCATATGTTTGTTTTATACTAATGTTTTAATATACGTTTCATACTAACACAAGTCCATCACACGCATGCATTAAAACAACATTCAGGCGTTTTACAAAGCTATGTTGGAAGTTTAAAGGCATAAGCCATATGTTTTATAAAACTTGAGAACAAATGTTATTTTTGCTAGTTTTATGTTAGAGGACAAACACAAATTAAAAATGGTTTTAAGATTACATTTTGTATCCTCCACCCTAACTACTACAGCTACAGAAGTACCTTGAAAGAACGAGTGGATTAAGTTAAACATCCATAAACATAAAGCGATGCACTTAGGAAGAAAAAACCCTAACCCAAGGCACAGAAAAACCTCATGGTCTGAGGTTAATATGGCACGACATTCAGCAGTAAGACCTTATGATAAACAGTTCTCTGAAAATGGCAGTTCAATACCTGGCAGTTCTCAAAAACGCAGATCAGATGTTAAGTGTTACTAGGAAAGGATGAAGGAATTAAACAGGGAACATGATTAAGCTACTACACAATCCTCTGGTTTAGTCCCATCTTGCGCTGAGTGCAAAAACAAAAGGCTGGAGAAGCCAGGTCAATAACAAACACGAGGAGTAACTCCTCATGGCAAGAACCACACACCTCGTTGCTGACCAATGCCACGGATAAAAGAACTTTACATAGGTTCAAGAGAACCAGAAAAATTTGTGAAATAAAATTCCATCATATACAGAAGCACTGCCACCAAAGGTACGAAGTCACAGCCAACTCACAAAGTCCCCTGAGCTAAAGGCAGTTGGAGAAAGAAGAGAACTATCAGCATCCGCTCACCCTTTCTTCTTTAGATATATGTATACACTCATTACTACATCTGTTCACGGCTGGTGACAGCATGCTGTGCAAACGGACCTTTGATGTGCTCTAGTAAGGCCATTCTTCTATTCTCAGTCATTCTGCGCAACTTAAAATGAATGTATACAAAGTCAGTTGCAGCGTCTTGAGATTACCTCGATGTAATTTTTTGCTTTTTGTATTTTAGCTCTAAAATTTGTCTGTATGTACTTCTGCACTTCTCTGGGCAAAATCCTACAGCTCCTTTGGGGCAGCCTTCTGTAATTGACAAGACTTACTGCCATCTGAAAAGGAATTTGCTGAGTTTATTATGCTTCTGCTTTCTCTTGCCTTATGGCTACACAGCAAGCAACCTGTATGTGACCCGACTTTTGCCACAACTTTCATGGAAGATAAGAAGCCATCCCTATGAAATGAAAACCTCTCTCTCTTGCGCTCAACAGAAGTTAAATAATGGATTACCTCGTCCTTTACATGGCCAAGGCCCATCTGGCAAACCCAGAGCCAGTGCAGCTGGGAGGAGGATTTGGTATTCCCTGTAGCTCTTCTGATAATAAGCATAGATCCTGCATGAAGAGCTAAACTGCCACAGTCACCAGCTGAACTGTACATTAAAGACAGACCTAAAGTTCACTCTAGCTAAGTCTACACAGCAGACTTGAGACTTCTGAAAATGGGCCTGTCCTCTGATCCTAATAAATTAGTAAGATTTAAACTAGAAACTCCATGGCTGCTGTCCCAAATACACAAGCTCTCCCGATCTGCTTTGTTAACACACATGCTTTTAAACTACTGAGAGGGAAACTGTGAACTATATTACTGAAACAATAAATGAAGGACTTACTTGGAGTTCTCCCTTTTCTTCTGTTTTAAAACCAAACAGGATGAACCAATTCAATCTCTACCACTAGTATATAGATATAGTATAGTATATATATAGTATATAGATATAGTATAGTATATATATAGTATATAGTATAGTATATAGATATACCATCATTATTATGAGCTGCCCTTACTGTCTCAGTAGCAGGTAGTTTGTAGGTAATGTGGCTGGGTGATTTTAAGGCACGACAAGATGGCTGTGTGACACTACCAAGTAAATATTTCTCATGGTAGCAGTGCTAGTAGTCCTTCAGTCTCGCACTCAGTTACCCTGGAGCACAGAAATCACAAAATATCATCTCTGCCATACTTCAGATTTACTGATGAAATTCACAGTCATCATACTTTGTTGTTTTAACTCTCCTGCCTGCATTACTGTACTTTTACGATGTCTAGTACTATCCTTACAACCATTCGAATCAACTAGCCTACAGAAGACTGACTCGCACAATCATGATCAAGAAATAACACCTATCAGAAGCTCATCCTTTTTTAGCCTCAGTTTTCTTATTATGAGCCTATCAGATCTCCAATTTCTCTTTAAAGTAAGTTTTGGAAAGCCTTCTTTCTGAGAAGTGCTACAGCTCTCATGAAATGCAGAGAAACTCAAGGAGCTATCAGCACTGTTAAGGTTTCTTTGGGGCTTATTTTGAACATTCTTTACTCAAGCAGAATTTCCAAGCCTTAGTTTAATCATGTTTCCTGAGAAAAACCAGGCATAGGTGATTATTTGACTCCACTGTGTTCCAGCTTCCATCCTTTCCTCCAATCTCTTTCAAAAGGCTTTGGAAGTCACTAGCCAGGAGGCATAAAAAAGTAAAACTAAATTCTTACAAACTTTATTAAGAGTCAACAACCACATAAATTAAAAGCAGTATCAGAGACCCAGGTGGAGAGAGTATCAAGAGCAATCCACAAAGCACTTCCTTTTCCACTTGGTAACCTGTGTATCACCAGCTTCCTGGCAAGAAAAAAGAAAAAAGGGAAAAAAATAAGAGGCATATTGCTGAAGTTTTGCTTTCCATGTTACGTTAAAAATAAATAAAACAGGTGTACAGTTTTTGTTTGGGTTTGTTTTTTTTTTTTAATGGTGCAGTCGGTGAATTTAATGGAACATATCTCAGTTTCCTGAGTAAAACAATATATTTAAATGGAGAAGCATCTAATACAAAAATTATTTGTGGCTTTCGAATTTCGAATTTATAACTGAAAGGGTGATTAATTACATATGCATATTAATTAATAAAACACAACTTTCAAAATCTATGATATCTACTGGTTTGTCAACCTGCATTCCTGGACATATCACACAAATACTCCTTCTCGTCCCCAGCTCCTCAACCTCTTCATCAGCTCTAGAAGCATTTAAAGAGCACAAAACTAATTATTCTGCTAAGCCTCTCTGTAAAACATGCACAGAAAAGATATTTTATCCAAAGAAAAGATCATACACAACAGGAAAAAAATTATTTCCATGTTACCTGTGAACATGCATCAACTACTTTGCAAACAAACTGACTTTAGACATAGCTATTTAAAGAAATTTTACAGTTATCCTGCACAAAGGCTTTTGTACTTGTTTCAAAACAATTAGGGACAGCAACTTCCAGCAATCTGACACAGGAATAAATTAACTCAGCTAATCAGAAATCTGAAATACTTGTTCTAATTCATACAAAAGCTCTACCGCTATACCGTAAGAGAGCTATGAAGTCATTTGGCATCTTTGCATTTTGTGGTAGATCATTTTCCAACGCATAGGGAATGTGAGCTCTGCTAATGATCCAGAGGCACTGAGATTGAATGTCAGGACTCCGTATAACATCTAAAAATATCAGCGTCCTCCTTTCAGTGCTCCAGAGTGCAGAACAGAAACAGAGAAGCATCTTCCTAGAAACATGCATGTAGTGTATTATCAGACTGGATCAATCCGAACCCATGATGTATTCTGTTACAAGTTTCAGAACTTTTTCATCCAGTTCCAGGAAAAGCCACTGCAGCACTACACTTTCATTAAAATACACCAGACTAAGTTTAGCTTTTTGTACCAGAAGACATTCAAGGCAGTACCACAAATTTCCAAACCAACATGACCATAAGAGTGACCATTTTAATACAGGTTACTATTGCATGTGACTAGTTTCCAGAGGACTTTCCTGATAGTCGTACAGCTGACAGGACATAGTATCTGTCCTTCTTGCTGCAAGGCTACCAACACAGTAAGCTTGGTCACAGTATAAAGAGGCAGGATATACAACAGAGGCCCCCAAAAAGCAATACAATATTTTCAGACAAAAACTGCCTTTGAACCAACGTAGGGTTCCACCACTGGAACTATCAGGGGCAGAGGGCGCAGCAATGGGAGCAGGCAATGGGATGGAGTCAGGGAAACATCAGAGAAGAGGTACAGAAAGGAGGACGGGGAGACAGAGATATCTCCTGGCCTCTCAACAAAGCATGCAGTACTAGTGACCAGCTACAAGATCACAGCACTATTTCCTAGCATTCAGGTTTCCTCGGCGCCAGCTCTCAGTTCTGCTCGTACGTGCTTATGGTGAGAAGATACCTCCCTTGCCCTTCTTTCCATTTTCTACTCTACTGTCAGCAACATGGGCTCCTGACCAAAACACTGATTATGTTTTCCATCATACTCAATCAAGATTTCTCTATCGGTTCGAAAACTACTGCTCTCTCGCAAATTTGAAACAATCCTGGGCCTTTGCCAAAAGCAACCGACTTCAGAAAACCCAAACAAAGAATAAGGCAGTTAACTGACAGAGGCATCAAGCATCACCAGCAGAGAGTAAGTTCAAAAGGAAACACCTGTTTGCATCCGTTTGGTTAATAGGTACATTGTACATCTCATCACATGATCATGGGAACAAAAAATTCCCAGCAGGAAAAAAAGGTGTCCATCATCAAGAGCTATTAAAGCATGAAGATATGCTTTTTGGTTCAGAAAATCCCAGAACCGCTATTCCTGTCATCCATGAAATATCACTCCACAGTTGCCCTGTATTTATGCTGATTCCCAGTCACCTGTTGTTCACTACTGTTCAACTCTCCACCACACGAACCTCGGGTCAGACCCATTTGTTCTGAGTATGGTTTACTGGCACAAATCACTATTTAAAAGAATACAGCGGTAAGACCACACGCAAGCAGCTCTCAGGTCTTTCAGTCTTCATTGGCACACCAAGCACGAGTGTATGTTTTACTGTTAATGAACAACAATACAAACAAGTTGTTGAGCTACAGATCTCAAAAAACCTGAAGCAATTAAAAAAACCTGAAGCAATAGACCATATCCAGCTCATACACTCAAGAGAAGAAAACAAAGTTCAGGAGAATATGTGTTGAGAGCAAGAGCACAGACTATATGTGATCCCATTTTAACATTTATACTCAGAGTAACCCAATAAATTTCAGGAACTATGTTACTGGAAAAAAAAGGTACAAAATGTTTCTCAAAAAGCAGAATCATCAAAACTATCCTCAATGCAAGTCTTAAAGAAGCTGTTGTGTTAGTGCTGATTTCGGGCTTGGAGTTTTCTGTGGCTGACACTCAGGCACTGGAAATGGGATTTACATCACCAACGCATTTTTTTTTTCAGCACGAAACAGCTATCAATTTGTAAGGATTTTCAGACAAAGCTGAACTGATCGGGATTTTAACAACTGTAGCAAAACATTTGAAAAGCATTACTTACAAAGATTACAAGATATCATTCTTCCGGGATTTAAGACCAAAACTGGACAAAAAAGGCAACTCTCCAGAGGTAGGGGAAGGAAACAGTCATTTATTTCATGACAAGCCAGAGCTGTCATTAAGGACAACATTCCTGTCTTTTGGAAAATCACAGCAGCTAGTGTATTTCTTGAAAAATTAGGCAAAAAAGTAAAAATACATATATATATATATTTATCTCCACGAAATGTGCATTTTACTAAAAATAGTAAAGAAAAAAACCTTTCCTTTCAAGTATTTGGTAGCTTATGTATCATTCCAAACTTCCCTTCTATTTTACATTATGTCATTTTTCGCAGTGGTTTTGAACACCAAGTAAATAGTACAACAGATTTTATTACTATTATTGTTGTTATTATTATTATTATTATTATTATTATTATTATTCAAAGAGCTAGTTGTATCTAGAGAGTTACTACTTAAGGGTGAAGTGGCTTTTACGGAGAAGTTTATAACAGTACAGTGACAGGCAATTACATTATAAGTATTTTAAATTTATTTGGACATTTCCTTTAGACTTTGACATTACAATAGGAGGTAACACCTTACCCAACAAAATTAGCAGATTCATTATTACAGCATCTGTATGAACGCTGTATGTTAAGTGTAAGCTGGCCTCAAGGAGCGTTCTTTTACGTATTTTCATGCTGAAGGTAGACAGACAAAAACGAACGTATTTCAGAAATGAGGACAAGGTCCATGCCACCTTTATTAAAGGCTCCAAGTTGTGCAGTGTTCTCATGCGACCATTTTCCAAGGCAAATAACCTTTTTGTCTGACCAATTAAATCATAAATAAAGGACAAACAAGAAAGTTTGGGGATTTTTTTTTAGCCCGGAATGTTCATGGCAGCTTTACAAGGCTAATCTGAACATACTAAAAACAACAAATATCTTCTACTGCCATAAAAGAGAAGATATATGGAGAAGAAAAGAACAAAATATCCACCCTGTGTATTTTCCTAACTTACATGGAAGCAGACCTCGGCAGGCAGCTTTGCTTGCAAATAACTGAAATTAACAAATCAATAGGAGAACACTCTTTCAACTATTTCAACTGTTTGCACTGAAGCTGGCGGTGGTTTCCACTGTAACTAACAGGAGTAAATAAAAAAAAACAGCATTTAGCTTATGCAGCATTGCAGTCATTACAGTAAGGCCAGGAAAGCCAAAAACTAATGAGCCTGAGACTGTTGACATTTTCATGCATCTTGGCTCTACAGCCTGGCAAAGTATCTGGCACTCTGACAAGCCTGATGCCAGATAGTTAGCAGAGCTTTGAATTTGTTGAAGAAGGTGAAGTGGTAATGGCATTTAAAGAGAGTCAGTGAGACATTAAGATTAAGAAGTTAAACTGAAGTTTTACATTGCCAGCTTTGTAACTCCCAATCTGTCTCACAAGTTTAGAGGCTGTCACAAGAAAAGACAAACCAGAAAAATTCTGTAACCAAAAAAGTCTTGTGGAACAGCTCAGAATATCCCAGAGAACAGAGGAACGCACCGATCCAAGGAAGAAAAATTAAAAAATTCCAACAATACAGAATCAGCATCTAGATTCTTTTATCCATCTGTATATATGCAGAGAACACTCCAGTTAACAGCATGCAGTGAAAACCAAAGTGTATTTTTAAAGAACACATGAAGTTCCTAGATTAGTGCTTCTGAAGTTAAATGAGGTCTGTGGCTACCATTGGTTGAACACAATTTTTTTGCAACACTACAGAAGTACATTTGTTTAAATGTTTGCTTCAGACTGAAGAGTTGTTTTTCCCAAAATGCCTGTTACTATTTTAGCCTTTGAAATAATAATTACAAAATGAGAAACTGTGCCATTGGCTTTGTATGATGAAGTTCAGTCTGGCAACAGTGTAAGTTGACATGCAGCTTGTTTAAAAGATGGTTCAGAAGAGCCTACATCCGAAAATGCTGCACCAAACCATTTCCAACATAAGAATGCAAAACGCTTATAAAAATAAAGACTTTCAAAGAGACTCTCTCGAAGTTTTAATTTGTAACCCTTCCTTAATTTATGTCTCCCCATCAGTCTGAACTGCAGAGGCTCGGAAGCTGACCTTTGTGTAGGCAGGATTTTACAAACTCCGGTTACACAATCTGACCTATTCCCCTATCTAAAGGCCCATACGTGAAAAAGGAGAAAAGGTGTGAGCAGTTACTTGACTAGAATTAGAGTTGCTGCCTATTTACCTGCAACAACATCATGTATTAGGAAGGTTTGTCCTAACCTGGCCCGAAATATTTTTATTATCTTATTCTCTTTGACTAGAACTGAAAATTAAAAACTGAAAGCATCTTAAAGGCATGGACTGGAACAGGGCAGAGACCACTAAGCTATAAAACAGTCCAGAGAAGCAAAAATGGTCATAACATAGAACGTACCTGCCGCATGGCTTCCTCAGCAAGCGCCACTAAGCCAAAACATGACGGGGCTGCTCCTGCCACGCCAGTGGTGCCCCGACCAGGCAGCACCCAGCCTCTGCCAGCACTGCTAGGCTGCACTGTGGCTGCGGCCCCACACTGCTGCACCTGCTGCTCAGCTGCTCCAATTTCAGCAAGCTTCAGAGTAAAAGATTGCGTTCAACTTTAAATTTTATTTACTATTGTGGAATGCTATTTTAGTGAGCATTAATACACTCACCAGCAATTAGCATTTTAGCAGTATTTCAGCTGCTTAGGTTAGCGACAAATAATTATGTAAGTTTTAACTGCATATATACATAATTACTCACAAATTTTATACATTTTTATACACATTTGAAATACAAATCAGTCCAGTGCATTGCTAACACCTGTATCCCCACATATAAGAACAGACTTAACTGATAAATTACGGAAGCATTAGCACAACCTAAGGGAAGTTTGCTTCTGCTTCCTACTCAGCCCATTTTCAGCAGAACGACATGGTTCTTCCAAAGCAATAAAAGCCACCAGACACAGGACTCAATGCTGATTCTCTGCTGGCACCAAGCTTTCATTATAATCCAGAAGAGGATGAAAAATATGATACACATGGAACTTGGACTTCTGTACAGCAGATGACCTCTTCCAACCTGCCAGGACCAGTGTGGGCCGGGTCCTCTCTTTAGCCTCAGGTCTCGAGGGCTTGTTAGCCCCCTGGCCAAACAGCCTTCCCATGGAGGATTCAGAAATTGTGGCTAACTAGCCCTTCGCCCCTCTCCTCAGTCTGGTAACCTTGGCGTGAGGGCACACAGGCTCTTTTGCATCCCATGTGGAACAATGGGTCTTAGTGAACATTGCAGTGAGCCAGGGGAAAGGCAGCTTGAGAAGCTGAGGCATTAAGACGCTCCTAGCTGGAGCTGGTGGCAGTACATATCAGCGGTGCCCAGTGGTTCAAACAGCAACCAAAGCTGTGTAAATGTGGTCAATAAACCTGAAGTTAAATTACCAACAAGCTTGATGCATTGTTGTTTTGTAATTGTTGGTTTATTGATTGAAAAAGGATAATTACAATTTGTCATAAAGGGTAACCTTACAAGAAGCTATGCAAGAATAAAAACTTCTAACACTAACTTTCTATGGCACAGTTTACGAAGTTTTTCAGTTTTGCTTTTAAGTTACAGTTGCATCCACAGCGTTCTCTTGTTCCAAAACCACATACGTCCACATAAGCAATAGGTCTTTTAGTACTTGAAATGTAGGTCTACATATGCAACTTTACCTGATTGCATATAGTATTTTAAAGACAGAGCCTATTGGTATGTATACTTTATTTGCTAACGGCAAAACAACTCTGAATCCTAGTTTGAAGTAAGCAGATGAGAAAGAATAGTTAAATTAAAAGCTCAGTTCTGCACCAGATGAAGTCAGAAGTGAATTCTGCCATTGATCTTTAATGAAAGCAGGCTCAGTACCCACACATATTTCAGAAGTTAAAAGAAGAGCTAAGTTTTTGTATCTCTCAATCCATGCAACAATGCCAGATCCAGTCATTTAGAGCTGTGAATTTAAGCTTTCTTCCTCTCACAAGTTACAAAACCTAAAAGAAATATGCAATGAAATGAAGGTATTGCTATACTTTATTTTGGTAAAACATATGAATACACAGTAGAAAGCCATTCTAATCTGTATTTAGCATTAACATAAAAGTGGATGCATTCTGTCAGACAAAACTTCTTTAAAGAGTACATACTCCCTTTAAAAGGAAAATCTAACATTCTCTGCAGTTTATCTTCAACTGAATGTAAGCGAACAATCCAGTTAACAGAGCTTAATATGAATAACCAATGTTAGGAAAATGGTTAAATATTAAATAGAATCTCCAATTAATGTATTCTAGTGTACTATTCACTTCTTCTGCCGTAGATGGTAGAAGAATGGAGCTGTGTTTATACATTCAGAGAACTTCAGTATAACCCAACATTATAACACCATACGAAAAAAAAGGCAGTGTGCAAGCAATGTTCTGTTCCTGAGACTTCTTGATCCCGCCCAGCTGTAGAAGTACTATAAATGCTACACTACACTCTAGCGTCCTTTTTCCGAATAGCAGGCACTTCTCTCAAACACACCTTCACTTTGTTCTCGATCTAGCATCAATCTTATCAAAAGCAGTCAACCACTTTCCAGGTATAATGCAACGAAATAACCTATTTTAAAATATTATACCTGACATTAAACAGCAAACTGTTATTATATTTTATTAAAACATGATGATTTCTACCAAATACAGAATATTTTATTTATTTAACCAGGCATCGAGTTCATTAAGCTATTCTAAAGCTTTTTTGGCACTACTGTAAGACGCTGCTTTTAGGGTATACAACCAATTAAGTACAAGTGCTTTTAAATGCTGTATATAGCAGTCACCACATCAAGCCCCAGAACCATACTGATTTGTACCTAATTACCACTCAGGGTGCTTTGCAGGCAGCATTTCTTAGGAAAAATACCTTACAATAATACTTTCTTTTGAATAAGAAAGCTAGAAGTCTGTTGCATAGATGAACCTTCCTTGTGTAACTTCGAAACACTAGTTTTATAACAAATGTAGTATATTTGGCAAGCATGCTCATAAAACTTAACAAAAACAAGGTTAGACTGCACCTGAGTGCCTCATTAAGAGACTGACGGGAATGAGATTGTAATGGATAAAGGACGAAAAGAATAATTTGCTAATCAAACGAAGCTCTTCGTTTTAATATTAATGTATTATTTAGATTACTAAAACTAGAATTGTACTTACAGTAAATA
>VZSC01007720.1:51765-63843 GCA_013398225.1 Steatornis caripensis
CCACTGAGAAGAGTCTGACCCCATCCTCTTGACACCCACCCTTTAGATATTTATAAGCATTAATCAGATCTCCTCTCAGCCTTCTCTTTTCCGGGCTGAACAGACCCAGCTCTCTCAGCCTTTCCTCATACGAGAGATGCTCCACTCCCCTAATCAACTTTGTGGCCCTATATCCTCATAGAGAATCTGCTTTCATGGCAGCTCACAAATGTTGAACCTGGGCCAGCTGTGGTTCTTCCCTATCCACCCCCATACTTGGCCGTACGTTCAAGGGATTGATCCAAAAGCCAGCAGTTGAGCTGGATGAACAGCCTGAACGGGCTCACTGCGCAGTGACTGGTGTCAGCACGAGGCGTAGGCTGCGTAAGTGTCATTGGAGCTGGGAGCTTGGAAGGCGTGATGGGCTAAGCTGCTGTCTCAGTGCACCACAGGCAAGCTTGGAGAACTGACAGGCACTGTGTACTGTGAGCCAAGGGGACACAAGGTTTGAGACAGGTGAGATTGGAGATGCTCATACAAAGGCTAAGGCTGCAAAGAAAAATAAAAGATGATGTTTTTGTTCTCATATTTCTGCCTCAGTCCCTCACAACAGAAGACAGACAGGCATCTTGCTATTTGTACAGAAGAATGGTATTAACAAAGCACTTTCTAAGCTGGCAACGTGTGTGAACAGAAGCCTATGTGCACATACAGAAACCTGTATATTAGATAAGGGGGTTCGCAAGCAATGTTGGTAAATATCACTATGGGTGGCAATAGAGCTCTGTGCAGGACAAGTCTGGCGGTGTCTGAACTCAAAACCAGGAACTGGTGAGCTCTGGGGAAGAGCTTGCTTTCTGTTTGACACAAGCGTGCACTGACCTGGTTTGCCAGCCCAGTGTTTCCTGAGGCAGGCCTTTTTGAACTAAAAGGAATGGTTTAGTGAGACAAGGGAGCTTCCCGGAATAATCCAACTCCAACGTCCCACCAAGGACTTGGTGGCAACTACTAGAGGTGCCGTATTTTTATCATGTGCACAGAGATGCTGTGAGGCTCCAGGGCAAAAGTCTGTGACTGTCCCTGTTCTAGAAGGTGCCATACTGTAACCAATTTACAACGCTAAAGCTGGGAGTAAACCATCCTATCCTACTTATTTGCCTAAGCAGCTAAGGATTGCACATATGAAAAAAATAAAAAGTATTAAAAAACCCACCCAAAAACCAGTGAAAAGGATCTAGCCATCCAGAACTGAATAATTGATTGCATAGTAAGAACAGTGCAATGATGTACAGTGCGTAATGTTGACTCCTAATCTGTTGAACCTGTGGGCTTCGGACATTGCCCATTCTGTTTAAAGTCTTTGGATTTGTCTGCCATTCATCATAACTCACTGCTTTGTAAAAACTGACAGCAAGTGACTTGAAAAACATAGAATGAATTTCAGATATTTTAGCCACTACTGGGTGGTTGGGAATGCCCCTTACACAAACTAGAGAAATAGCAGCAACAGCAGAAACATCCTGTTTGTTGCTTAATCTTCATCTGCATTTTTTTCTGTTGACATAAGAACTAAAATTTGTGCAATCATGTCCAAAATGCTTTGCAGCAGTGATTCTGCGTTTATTCTGTCTGATGAAAATTCTTCTGCAGAGCTGACTGTTGTTCTTTCGTGCCGCTCTCCCACAGTGTTTGCTGAAGGAGAGATACTTGTTGTGGACTCTCCTTCTCTGGAGATGTTCAAAACCTGCCTGGACGTGTCCCTGTGCCCCCTGCTCTGGGGGCACCTGCTTTAGCGGGGGCATTGGATTGGGAGAACTCCAGAGGGCCCTTCCAACCCCCGCCATTCTGTGACTCTGTGATTCTGTGATACTTTCCATAACACGGTTTCCCTCTCAGAATCACAGGATTTGGGGGATAACAGTGTTCATCCATTAAAACTATTTTTTTTTTTTTCTCTACAGGAAGCACTGTTAAGGAGTATTTTCATGTGGGGAAATAGCTCAAAATAACGATTCCATCCCAGCTGCCTCATGCTAACTCCTGTATATACACTTCTATTTGTGGTTATAGCTACACAAATTAGTTGCCATGAAATAATGAGGGTGTGACTTTGCAAGGTAACTACTACATCACAAAACTGTTGGTGTGCATGTTTTCACATGCTGTTAATACCAGGACGTGTTCTTCCTCTTTCTCCCTTTCACTTAGGGATAATTACCTGCCATTTTGAAAAAGCAATAGTGTAGATGATTATACACATTATGAGTAGAGCCATATTTCTTTACTCAGTCTTAGAATACTGAAACCTTTTCGGGAATCTGCATTGGAACTGTTTTAAACTAAGTTATGTAAAGGTACTTACATTGTAGTGTTTGTCTTCCAAGAAGATGGAAAGTACTGGGGTGGGAAAATACCAATACAGACTGCAGCTTTGCTTTTGAAGTACCATCTAGGTTAGTCTAAGTGGCTTAGAGAGTTTATTCCTATTTTGAAGAGAGAATCCCTTCGGAGGCTGAAGACTGGTCTGCCAACTACATACTTCTGCAGGCATCACTCATCACTTGCAAATACACTTTACCTGCCACAGGTACACTAGCAGAGCCCAAAGCCTCTGGCATAGGTCCAGTTATGCCAGCAGATATTATTGCAAGACAGCTTTTGAGCATTTCGGTTGCATTTGTTACTATAAGATATTACTAATTAGAAAGATTGCTACTTCAAATTAATTTAATAGATACTGCAGTGCTTGCGTAGCTGTTTGCAGCCTAGCACTTGGAGTTCAGCATTCTGCATAAGGTGGGCAGATGCCAATGGCTCTACAGGTGTTTGTGCTTGATAAGGTAGTCACTTTTCATGGTGAATTAGTGATCCCTTCCCTAACAAGAACTGTCAACATACGTGCGTACTGAGTTCTCATAAAATAAATAACGTCCACTCGTTCCAGCTCAGAAACTGGTGAGTGCTGGCAGCTAACAGGGGTTAGGTGATGCTGCTGCACGCTGCCTCCAGCCAATTTCCATTGAGCTCAAATGAGCGTGTTGTTCAACCCTACATATATTTAAAAAACTTTAAGTTGCAGCATGTTTCTAAATGTGACAAATAAATTTGAAGGTGTACATAGATTGTCACTGCTGCTGAAGGTGATGGTCTTGTCTTTCTTGCCATCCTCCCATCTCCCCTGTGCTAACACGAGATCTCATGTGCCTACACAACCAGCCTGCAATTTTCTTTCTCTTGTTTGGTCTCAGATAGGCCAGCTGAGTTTGCCCTGTGGCTAGCCAGGCACTGGTGCTGGCATAAGCGTGCTGGAAGTAGGAATGAGGAGGAAGAAAAGTCCGTCTTTCCATTCAGATCTCTAGTGTCCCTAAAAAAGTAAAAGACCAGTAAAAATGTAAATGCCAGGGAAAAAAATACTGCGTTCCTGGGCACGTGCTGCTGCCCGAGCAGACTGGCCTTGGTCACTGTCTCAGTGTGGGCCAGGCCCATGCAGGGTACAGTCACAATCAGCTGGAAGGGCAAATGGCAATATGTGCAATGATTACCACCTAAAAATAACTCTTCTTGGCAGATTCACTTGTGGTTTTTTTCTGTCTCCTTTCTTTTTGCGAGCTGCCACTTTTCCTTTCCTGTTGTTCTGCTGCTGCTGCAGCACTTGTCCGTGCCATGGTGTGCTGTGAAGCAACACGCCAGCCTGCTGCTCGGGCTGCGCTCCCTGCCAGCGTGCCACATCACACGGTGCTGTGTTTCCATGATTTAGCAAATCTATGTGCACTCGATTCTTCGGTTTGCTGCTAGTGGTTAATAGCAAAAGATGTGGAAGAGGTTATAATCTGGAAAAATACATTACAGTACTATTTTGGTTGCCGAAGTTGGCTCATGAGGCTGGTTGGTTTTATGCTTGTAAAAACTAACTGCTGCCTTAGGTGCTTTTGGTTTTATCTATTGCAAGTAGATCTCACATTTAGCATAAGCAACTCGTGGAATTTCATGAAGGTATTTTATGAAGTCACATGCAAGTGTCATCTCCCCTTATGAAACAGCTTAGTCTGAAAATCCAAGGTAAATGAAATACATCATGTGACAGATCATTCACTTCTTCTATAAAAGAAAAAAATTTGTAAAATGTAAACACATTTTCAAACACAGTCTTTTGGTAGCTGGTCTGGAATTTTGCTAACGAGGCTTCTGATTCTGTCATGTCCTCATGATACTGGGCAATTAACAGAGGTAATTCTAATCACTGAACCTATGATTGCATCTCTGATGACCTGGAGCACATTGCAGTAATAGGTAACCGAGAAGTTGATGCGAATTTGTACATCCTTGCCTAAAGTCAGATTCAAAAATAAAAACCTACGCACTGCATAGATACAAATATAGTTGGTCATATAATCTTGGTATGCTGTTTATGTCATCTGGTATCTGTAAAACGCAGCTGGAAATACAAACACCAGTGCAAAACAAAACAGGTGAAATTCAGTGATGGAGGGATTAAAATAAGAAGCAGAAAGATAGCCTTTGAAGTGGTATCTGCTAAAATACTGTAGGTAAGGGTCAATGTGTCCCCCACAGCTTTGTAGCTGTAAAGCTACACCAGACAGTTTCTGTTTTCAGGGCTACCCAGTGGAGACTCCTCTATGTTGCATCTCTCTGGGAAGCTGACAAGCACGTACAGAGAATTTGCTTGTGTCGTCTTGTACTGGTGACGCAGAGCTGGCACGTCACAGGGAGAGAAAAGATTGTGAGTGCACCAGTTAAGGAACACTGACTGAAATCTTTTAACAGTGAGCTTTTATTAAAGGCATCTGGAAGTCACTATTTTTGTTCACCTGTACTTTTACGGGGCACTCTAGGATGTCAGAAGCCCTTTTTTCATTTACTTTAGAAACGTCGCGTTCAGCAAGTCAATTCAAAGTCAAAACAAAAATATCACCAGAGTGTGTTTCACAAACCTGTGTTGGGAATCTGGTCAAAGATCATAATTACAGCAGTTCTTTAGTGTTTACTGCTCAGTAATGGTCAGTAATGGTATGCCCTGCCCTAGGTGGCCAAAGCAGGCAGGCTCCAGACGTACGGAAACTGCTCCATCTTCTTTAACTTGCCTCCCACAATAAGCGTAGCTGCATTACTTTTGGTCTTAAGAAACACACAAGCAAAAACCTTCAAGAATGAAAGAAGTCCAGACCTGTCTTGCAGTGTAACATTTGGCTTGTTCACTCTTCCTTCTATCAGAATGGTATAAGCAACCAACAGAGATGACCAGTGTGATTTATTCCTGGCTACAAGGGTGCATCTCCAAGAAGGAGAAGTACCTTTCTCTTTAAATTCAAGAGCTTTTGATCATCTGGGAAACATGACAGTGCAGAGGCGAAAAGTCAGGGCAACTTTACTCATGCCCACATGCTCAGCAACATCTCGCTGTTGCTTAATTTGGGCAGTTTCACAGAACAGATGTGCAGTACATTCCATAGGATCTGTTTTTCTGGTTCTGTAAACACAGTCTCCTAGACAGGCCTACATCAAATGGACTAAAAGCCTGAAGTTATAGCAATGGCACAGGAGACTCAGCTGAAATTTATTGTAAAGAACAAGAAAATAACACCATCAGTCTGTAAAACATGAGTACATCACGGTTTCCTCTCTAGATTGCTGAATAAAATTGACAGATGTGAATGCATACAGAAAGCCAGAAAAGCTCTCTTCTTCAAAACCAATATTCATGCAGAAGAATTGTCCTGGGTTTATAGACCAAACCCTAAACTAGAGTTAAATGGTGTATCTGGATATACTTTACTGTAGGACTAGACTGTCGTTTGACTACAGGCCACAGAAAAGTGTGAGAGGGGCAACTATGAAACCTGAAGTTCATCCTCTGTAGTAAGAGAGGAGGAAATAGTATGTGGCATGGAAACAAAGGTGTATTTATGAGACAGATATTTCCAGCAGGAGGAATTTTGAACAAAACTATGCCTCAGCCAGCAAAGCATACAGCACAGCAGATAATTTTCTCCCCTGTGCTAGCAAGTCCTGGGGAGTGCATTAAGAGGAAGGATTGAAGGTGCCACCTGATCCTGGACAGGACCATTCTTGGATGCTTCCTGCTCACTGTCTCAGTGCAAATCAGTCCTCTCTCTCTGTATCAAACAGTGTAGATGTCCCGGTTCTGCTGCTATTAGGTACTGTTTCTTGTCCCTGTCTTCCATGTTGAGACACAACTGCACCTATCATAGCCATCTCTTTAGTTTGTATTTATTCTTATGGTTAAGCCTGAATTGTTAAATGGATGGATATGAACAACTAAGATCATTTTTAGTCAAAATTTTGGCAGTGATGCATGATGTAATAGCGTCCCCCTTAGTTACCTCTGCTAAAACATCTTGTGATTCTGGTTTTGCTTTGCTTCTGATCATTTTGCTTACTCTGGCAATATGCTTCCTAATCCTTCATCATCCCAACGATATTGTTGATAGTATCAGGCATTTAAGGAAGTTAAGCTGAAGTTCATAGATTTGTTTCCCCTACAAAGAGTTGTTTACATAATAAAAAGCACTGTCGGGCAAAACATGCTTTTTCTTCCAGCAGTTAGCAAATCAGAGGGAGTAAAAATAGACGGCCTTATTTATTTTAGAAGTCTTTCTGTTTTGCTGAGCAGTCAGTTTCCTTTTTAATAGTCTAAGTTGAATCCTTTGCCAGGCCCCAACCAAATTCTTTTCCTTAGACTGGACTGAATCTCTTTTCCTAAGAAGTTTTAGCTTCTCGGGAAGACTTTGAACAAAGCTAAATAACCTAAATAGGTAGTTCCACGGAGTAGCCTTGCACAGTAAATAGTTGTGGTAGTGCAGGTAATTTTGTGTTACTGCAGCTCCACGATCTGCTTGATAGATGATGTAGTAGGCAAGATCAATGCTAAAATAATCATGTCAGTAGAAACCTTGATGTAATGCAGACATAATGGCCCCGCAATACACTTCCTAGGGCAGTCCCCAGACAAGGACATGGCACCTATATTATCTTCCATCTGCAATCTCAACCTGACTTCTGGCAGTCTACAAAACCCCTCTGGCCTTGCAGCAAGTCACGACAGGTGTTTTCTTAAAAGGATTCTGGGACTAGGTCTCCCTGACATCATTGTCTCTGCAAGGATAGCAAGCTGTGTGGAGGTTAAACAGAGCAATGGAGCGTGCTTACACACCTAAACAGGGCTGCCCCTATGCAGACACGGAATGTGTTCCTTCAGACATGTAATGTAGATGATTGTAGTTGTGAGGATGCATAGGAGGCATAGGGAAGACAGAGGAGGGAAAGGAGATGTTATATAGCACTAGTAGATGCCAGACCAGCAAAATCGTTAGAAATACCGTAAGGGCACAAGAGGCAGGGAGATATGTGTTTATTATCAGGTAGCTCCCTGCTTAAGAAACACCCTGGCTGTGAATGTAAGGCATGCATTTGCATTTTGTAGTATTGTCCGGTAAGAGGGAGAATGGTTGGTCACTCATGGTGTTGGGCACACACTTCCCTAGCGAGCGTGTTCTGGGGAAAATCGGAGTGAATCCCTAGATACTACTCTGTGATTCAATAATAGAGTGTAAACAGGGAAATAAAGATCAATGAGGTGTCTGATAGGACAAATGTTTTCAAAAGTATTTGACAATTGTATTTTAAAATGATAGACATTTATAACCTAAGTAATTTTATTAGATTATCCAGTCTCAGAAATAATGAGGAATAAATCTGCAGCAATCACAGTAAAAGATGAGGCATTGCAGAAACTCATTAAGGTCATCGCAGCAAGGTAGCCAGGGCAGTACACACTGAGCCCCTTATTACCAGTTCAATTCAGAGGTACGTATCATTGATCACTTGCTATTTAAGGCAATAAAATTATGTCAGCTCAAGTATTAAGGCAGGCTTCAGAAAAATATGTGGAGGTCATATAGTATAACAAAATGTAAAAGAAAAGTCTGTAGAGAGAGAAAAAAATGTAAGTAGTACAAAACCTGTAAAAAATAGTAAATTGGATGAATGCAGTTCTGGACATGCAGAAGCTAAACTCTAAAGTAAGTACTGAGGAAACTGCTCACAGACCTGTGAAACATAAGCTTTTGAATGACAATCTTTCAGGAAAAAAAGCTGCCATTTCCCTTTTTCTAACTTAAGTCGGACGTATGAAGGAGGAACATGTAGCAGCGAAGTAAACATAAAGTGGAACAAGTGTAGAAATCTGTTTCTGCCAGCTCTCACATGGAAAAAGGAGCCAGCAGCTGCTGCGAGCAGGAGGAAGAAAAAGGTGCCTCTTAAAGACCTGCTTCATCAAACATGCTCCCGAAAGGGTTCCTAAGCACTTTCAAGATGGTTGATATTGAAAGTGCTTGTAATATAGTAAGTCGTGATATAAAATTGCAAGGTTAAATATTTTTCTGTTAATGTCAGGGGTAGGCTTACCGTCATCAAGAGCAAGCAAGGACTTCAGTTCAAAGGGCCACAGTGCCATAGGGTAATCCAGGTGAGGAGGGAGCTCGGGAGGTGCCTGGTGCAAGGAGCTGCTCACAGCAGGTTCAGCCATGGGGTCAGCCTGTGCCACTGCTCCCCTGTCCTCCTGGGCAAGGCTTTCCTTATGGCTGGTCCCAGCCTCGACGGTCCCCGACCTGCCCACTGCACCCCTCTGAAAGAGCCAGGCTCCCCGACAGCCCCTCGTAGGCACTGCAGCTGCTGTTAGGTGCCCCCAAGTCCCACGGTGTCCACGCTGAAGCAGCCCTGGTGCTCCAGCCTCTGCGCACAGCACTGGAGCAGGCTGGAAACCCAATGGCGTGGCCTCCGTAGATCTCATTCACAGAGTCTCTCCCATCTGCTGTAGTGTGCTCAGTCACATTTGAACTGTGAGCCCGGCTATGGGTCTGCCTTCTTCAGAAGCTTGAAACATCCCCATATTCCCCTTGTAAACAGTGACAGTTTTGTGGGAAAAAGAAAATACAAATGATAAAAGTAATTTAGAAAGCTGTATTTTTTTCATAGAGTTAATTCCGTACATACATAGACTTGTATTGGAGGACTTGCAAGCACCTTACTGAACAGACCTAAAATAATCACACCCTATCATTTCCCGTGACAAGTATGATCCAGAGTACAGAGAAATTCCAAGTCCCATGCTATAATACTGCATCCCAGAGAGTAAAGAGCTGCTGTGAGATAAAAGGAGAAGATGGCTCAGTGTTCTTCCACTGAGATCAGTAAGAAAAATCAGCGTGCACTTCAATGAAGAGCAGCAAATGGGCTGGAAGGAATAAACCTCCTGCATATTCAACGCCAGCCTAGGTGACATTCGCATGGGAAAAAAAAAATAATTCACAAAAGCAATAGCGCAGTGTCTACGCAATGCTGAAAGAAAAGCCGCTTAACAGCCAAATCACACAAATACTGTGATTAGCATGGCTTGTGGCTGCAAAGTACTATGCAGAGCTGCACGTTTTAGTCTTCCATAGTTTGAGCCACTTCCGATGCTGATTTTGCTGTCGTGTATCTGTGTGATCATGTGCAGGAAAGGTCTTTGTTATGATGCTGACACCTGAAGTTATGAAACAGAGGAAGGGAATACAGTTGTAGTATGTGAATTTTGTGTGCCCTTCTCAGGTGTGAAATTAATAAAACAGCCTCTATGTTAAAAAGTCTGTCCTGATATGAACCAAGATGACAAAGTCATAAATAGCTTGTAAAAGGGTTTATCTTCAGATTACCTTGATTTGCACACAGCTTGTTTACGAGAGTGCAACAGAAATTTTGGTGGTGTCACGTGTGTAGCGCGAAGTCAGAAAGGTGTATGAATGAGGACATTAAATTATTAGGAACATGCATTTACACCACCTTCAGGTGCTCAGAGTGTGCTGAGTAAGCTCCTTTGTGTAGAGGTAGAGCAGGCAGTTTTTAACAGAGAGCAGCTAACAGTCAAATAATCTGGTTTATGGCAACCTGTACATCAGCTGATTTGTGCCATGCCCACAGCCCATTTGTGAGGACATTGAAAGCAGCAACAAAAGGAGCTGCGTATGAGCTGGAGAAGACGAGACAAGCAGGTTTACGCTGCTGACTGCTGCCTCTGTGGGGCCTGTCACCGAAGCACTGTGAGGTATGTTTAAAAAAAATTATATCTTAATAATGGCACCTGTGAATAAATTTAGTGTCCCAGTCATCTTAGGCCAAGAGCTCACATATTTCACTTAACAGTGGTAATGGAAGAGAAGGGGCACACTTCTCTCTACTCAACTTATTTCTGTCCACTGGGCCTTGTGATAGTCTCCTAATGGGGCTATTGCCAAATATTTGCAATAGACAGGCGACAAATGCCATCTTTAGACGGCACGAGTGAGCTTCTCACCCCGCTCCACTGGTGGGCTCACAGACACATTGCCTGGTAAGGTGTTTCTCCAGAATTTGTGTACTTCATTGTTCGTCAGCTTCACACCTCAAGTCAGATGTCAACTGATTTACATAAAAGAGGATCATATTCTTATTTTGTATATGTTTAGTATCTATGAAAGAGTTTGGAAAATTCCCTGGTCTGTCTCTCAGGTGCTTCTTCTACTCAGTAAACGGAATCCAGACTCAGTTGAAATTTAGATCACTTGCCTTAGGAAGGAATGACATTATTTGTAGGCATTTTTCTCATTAGATTTCTCCAAAACTGGTAAAATTAGCAGCTGATACATTTAGTGCATGATTTGCATTTGCTTTAATTTCCATTTTCCTTCTTTTCATCCGGCCAGTGGATATTATGTAATTGTGCAGCAAATCTGCTCTTTTTTCATTCTTTTATGAAATTTTCAATGTCTTCAATTAAATTACTTTACTTAATAAAATATTATGCAAAGTGGGCTTATAACCATTACTATTTCCCCAAACTAAACTGAATTTCTGATCTTCATGCACTATAACTTCATAAAAAAGAATGCAGTGACACCATTTAAGTTGGAACCCCATAAATCCAAAGCTTTCATAACTAAAACCTGTAAGTTACAAAATACGAAATAAGAACTCTTCATTTCACCCCTGCCCAGAAGTATCTATATCCTTTGGTAAAATGGGTAATGAGTAAAATGAATTCTAGGGGGAGTTTAATTATTTATTTTTTTAAGCCTTCTTTTGCTTACAGTTTTGTATGTTATTGAAGATGACAGTTGTAAAACTATGCAAGCAGTACCAAAACCAAGATAGGACACTGCACCGGCACCTTCCCAAGGACAGTTATTTTTAATTACGTGTGTATCAACCATTCAATGGAAAATTACATTTGTCACAGTAAATTTCGTCTAGCTAGGATCAAAACCAAACTGGTGATCTTAACGGTTTTGATAAATTGTCTCATATTTCTGTTGCTTATTATATAGCACATTGAAATAATGAAATATTGATTTGTCAGATAGTCATCTGGTGTTAATGCAAAAACTGGGTACTACAACTAGGAAAAAAACCCACTTTATACTAGACAGTACTTCTTCTGTAATATGAAAACAGTGTGAATTCTTAGAATGGTAAAAATCTTGTAAACCAAAAGGTGATGATCTTTTGGTTAAATGATCTAGCAATGAAATCATTAAAGATTCATATCTCCTCATATTTCCAGTAATCATTGCTGATTGCCGTGCATTCTGAAAACGTGCAAGTAGCATGCATCAGTGATGATTCATGGTCTCGTTCTCACACACAAAAACACACACGTGTGAACGCACAAATACGCACATACATACTCCCAAAAAGGTAAGCAGGGCTGTTTAATGCTTGTGTGGAAGTCAAGAGCAGGAAAAAATTTTCTAGAGTGAACCACCAGCTTTAGGCTTTTCTGTGCTCATTATTTATTTAGTTAATTGTTTCAGTTATTTTCCTCTCTGGACCGGAATATTTAAACACAGAACCTAATTATAGATTATATCTGATTACTATCAATCTCATTTCTCTCTCTCCTTCTGAGGCAAGGCTGAGTATTTCTATTTTTATTTAAGAAGAAGAGTAAGCTCTAAAAGCAAACACAGAATTCGTATCAGGCTTCTTTTTTGCCTTGTGACTGTATTTGCTACCTGCTTCTTTTCTACACCACCCCCCCCCCCC
>VZSC01007720.1:63962-74261 GCA_013398225.1 Steatornis caripensis
CCCCCCCCCCCCAAAAAATAGAGATAATACACTTGATGTAAATTTAAAACAAAAATTCCTTGTAGACATTGGTATTGACAAAGTGCTACACTTTATTTATCAATAAAACTGAATCACAGTGGCCTTTGCAATGGAAGTTCAGCAGTTAACATATGGATTAAGACACTGGAGTTGCAGAAGACAAATTTATTTCTCTTCCTTCAAAATGTGTTTAAGGGCATCATGTCTGCAATACAGCTGCCTACCCCAACCAGTTACAACTTTTTACATGTGAGTTACCTGCATTTATTGAATAAAGCTTTGCACAACTGTTTTTTATTTGCCCTGTTGGCATTTTAATATCTGTGCAGATTTAAAATCTAGCAGATTTTGTGTTTTCAAATCATTGCCAGAAAACCTGACAGAGTAAACTGCTCACAAAAAATTATACCTAATGTGGAAAAAAAGACTGACACAGCTTTGCCTGCATCTGAGTCTGTATATACAAAGTGATTTAGTGCATCAAAGCACGTATGATGGCTGTAGTTATTTCATTGCTCTGTTTCTCTTAGGTTTGTGCTCAGGAGTGTGCTTCTGCTACGACAAGATCTCTCCTTTTCACACACGCATGGGAAATATCCTATTACTTGCTCTGTAGGGGTAGAACAGCACAGTGGAAAATGCACCTTCCAGGTTTTATACGTGCCCTTACTTCCACAGTATTTCCCCGTTGCCCAGTCAAGTCCTACAGGACTATTGCAATACAAATAAAAGCCAGTAATAACCAAGGCCTAGGCAAATAAAATATGCAGCTTCCTCCTCATCCACCATCCGTATATGCCAGGAAAACCTTCCCTGCTGTCATTCCCGCATAAGCTGCCACGCAGGCAGCTGCCTCTGGCGCCTGCCCCAGTAAACGTGGCAGCATATTTTCTCCCTTTCAGTGATGCTGCTGCCACTCCACCAAACAGCTACCAATGTGTGATTATCAGCAACGTCAAGTAGCTCTTTACCTTATCAAAACACCTGAGATGATAATTCTCTGCCACAGTTATTCTGTATAGTCCCTTTTTTCCCCCTTCACATTACATTTAAATGCACTTTTGCAATTCCACCAGCTAATGGGAACTAGGGCAGATGAGGAAATTCAGCCATTGCCCATGCCAACTCTCATCTGTGAAGGCAAGTGTTTCATAGAGCAAAAGTATTTCCTGATGAGTCTCTGCAATGACATACTAAAATTTGCATACAAACAAATAATGTTATGCTACAAGAAGAATCAAACTTCAAATGCAAAAATATACGATATTTCTTAGAGCTGCTCTGCTACACAATGTTTCTGCTATCAGACTTCCATTCTAGCACTTTGGGGTGTTGAGCACCCTTAGCTTTCACTAGAAATCATTGAATATGACAGGATTAAGGCCTAAATGCTTTAAAAAGCTCCTGGTACCATTCAGTTGCTCAGACAGGGATTAAAACTACTGCAGGCAGTAGCAAAGTGGTAAATATTGACTCAGCAGTAAAGTAAATCAGTCCATTGAGGTGGAGCGTACAATACACGATGGAGGAAGAGTCATGAGAAAGCATTATCGCTTTTGGGCAGATTGAACAGCCTGCATCACAAAACGACATGCTGTTTCAGGGAAGTCACAGTCTTCATAAAACACAGTGACACTTTGCACTGACAGTAAAATTTAAAGAAGTAAATTTTGTGTTTTTTTTTTTTAAATCTAGTCAAAAAGTTATTTTCTTTAGTTGCAATGTAGTTGCAATGCAAAACACGTGAAGTCTGGTACTGCCGGATAACCCGCCACCCTTTAATGTGTCTTAAAATGTGCATTCGTAAATTTTGGATCCTGTCAATAACTACGCTAAAAAATCTTACAATTTGTTATTTATAAAATGGAGGATGTTTCAATAAAATTCTCTCCAATAAAAACAGAAACACTTCATTACCAATCAAAGAAAAACAGATGACATACAGGTTATCAAGTGACAAGAAAGACGGGAAGTTTAATAGCTCTTTTCAACCCTTGTTAAGTGTGGTTAGTACCACTCAAAATCAGTAACTGCGATGGCCTTTTCTACTTGTGCATAGCAGCATACAGCAGTCAACTGTGAATCTACCATCAGGCTGAAATGTCAGTGGTTTATTAGTCTGAGCTTCTTTGGTTTTTATGTTTCTACAGAGCTATCAATATGCTATCAAATGGTGGAAGGAATGTGCAGTAACACAAAGATGAGCTCTCCTTGATTTTGTTGCTCTTGCTTACTCTTCTCTACTTTGCAGGAATAAAAACAATATAAAGAAGGTAATGCTAATATTTAAAAAGCGAGTATGCCTAACTGGTCAGGCACACTGCATATGTATATATGAATGCCTGAGCAGAGGAACACGGTTTTGTTACTGAAATGCAGCAAACAGAAAAAGAAACATGCAATGAACTCTTACTGTATACTACTAAAACTGCTGGCAAAAGAACAAAAAGCGAGACTACCTCACAAAGTGAATGTGAGATAAGAGGGAGTGTATGCATTTGAAGGGAAAATGGTTTATATTTGAGTTACACTGCAACTGAAGAGAACAATGGGCTGGTGTGTTTCGTATTTTTATTTCCCAGTACTCAAATGGCCATCTGCTGGAATTTGTGTACAGGTATGGGTTAACCATCAGTCCTCTGTCACAAGATCACACCATCCTCCTATGAGGTTACAACCTAACCACAAAGAAATTTAAGATGGTAAAAGGTTAAAAAAATAGCATAAAGTCACTTTTTGTTTTTCTTTTAAGGCTAGCCCTTGAACATGTTAAGCCATTTTAAAGGCATAAATATAAATATCCATATGCAATAGATTTTTGGAGATATGCTGATACTGAATTTGGAAACGTATCACAGAATCACAGAACTGCAGGTGTTGGAAGGGACCTCTGAAGATCATCTAGTCCAACGCCCCTGCTAAAGCAGGTGCCCCCAGCACAGGGGGCACAGGAATGCATCCAGGCAGGGTTGAATCTCTCCAGAGAAGGAGACTCCACAGCCTCCATGGGCAGCCTGGACCAGGGCTCTGTTATCCTCATGCAAATAAGTTCTCCCTCACGTTCAGGGGGAACTTCCTGTGCTCTAGTTTGTGCCCATTGCCCCTTGTCTTGTCGCTGGGCACCACTGAAAAGAGTCTGGCCCCATCCTCTTGACACCCGCTCTTTAGATATTTACAAGCATTGATGAGATCCCCTCCCAGCCTTCTCTTCTCCAGGCTGAACATACCCAGGCGTCTCAGCTTCTCCTCGTAAGAGAGATGCTCCAGTCCCCTCAGCATCTTCGTAGCCCACCACTGGGCTTTCCCCAGTAGTTCCTTGTCTCTCTTGAACTGGGGAGGCCAGAATTGGACACAGTACTCCAGATGTGGCCTCACCAGGTCAAAGTAGAGGGGGAGCATCCCCTCCCTCGACCTGCTGCCCACGCTCTCCTCAATGCACCCCAGGACCCCCTTGGCCTTCTTGGCCACAAGGGCACATTGCTGGCTCATGGTGAGCCTGTTGTCCACCAGCACTCCCAAGGTCCTTCTCCGCAGAGCTGCTCTCCAGCAGGTCAACCCCAAACATGTCCTAGTGCATGGGGTTGTTCCTCCCCAGGAGCAGGACCCTACACTTGCCCTTGTTGAACTTTGTCAGGTTTGTATACATGCAAACACTTGATATAAACAAGAAAGGAACGGTAAAGCAACGGCATTATACCTCAGATAATTTTGTTAGGGACACCTATAAAGGGCGTCATCCTTTTAAATATGATATGGAAAACATATATGAAAGTTCAAAATAGATAATGGAATATTATTTATTAAAATAGACTGGCAGTATGAATAGAATACGCATTAACTGAGTGTGGAGTGTATATATTTATTTACGTATCATTTAACATTTCATAGTAAAATAAAAAATAATATTTGGTATTCTACTTAACATGAAATTGACTGTACCTCTGAGAAAAGAATAGACTTAATGAATAATTTAGGGTTTATATAAAAAGGACAAATACATTCTAGTAAACAGTACTGCATATAGTTCAATAGCCTCTCACGTGAATTTCAAGTAACGGACTATACACGAGCAGCCTAATCAGAGTTCATCGCCAGCACGTGAGCTGTCAGTGGAACTTCTCCAAGGCCAAGTGGAGTCTCCCAGGTCTACACAAAGAACCGACCAACTAAAAGTGCATCTTTGTATGGGTGGAGAAAGCCTGGCTCAGTCATTTTCAAGATACTGACTATAGCACTGTGGCACAAAAAGCAGCCCATGTACAAGAAGACTGATGACATTCAAAAATTGGCTGATGCATCTGGCAATTGGCAATGCTTAGCATTTGCATTAAGACAGGACTTTGACATGCCATGCAAGATCACTCTCAAACACATGCCACAGACCCCACCAACGGGTATTTTGGACAGCGGCTGTATGCTGAAGCAGCCTGCCTGGCTCTCACAGTCCTGCTGTGGCGCAGCCCAATGGCCTGGCTGCAGCCTCCTGGAGAAACAATGGAGGGATCCACGAGAAACTTCCCCAGGGTCACCCTGCCACCGTTGCTAGAGAGGTGAAGTCCAGCTCAGCATCCCCAGCTGTCCTCGGCTCCTGCTCACACACCTGCCCTTGCCTGGGCCCAATCCCGCTGGTCCCTCGTGGGAAGGAGTGAAACACATCATCTTCTCAGACAGGGGCCAAGACCTGAGCTTTCCAAACCACTCATTAAAACACCACTGTCTTAATAAAGATAAAGAAACACTGAACAGGAGGTAGGAGCAAATGGCCAAGCTGAGTCTTCCCACCAAGCTCACTGGGTCTAGATGAACTGGTGAGCACAAGCTGAGCTTACTGACACGGAGATCAGTAAATGAGGCAAAGAAAGAAAGTCCTAACTTCTGTTTTCTAAATTATTAGTGATCACAGAATATTTTATAACTGCACAGGAAAGGAGTGGACAGTTAAAGTATTATCCTGCAGCGCTTTCATGATTTACTTCAAAAGTAGCTTTAATCTCAGTCTGTGAAATGAATGTAAAACTCTGAATATGAACGAGAAATGTAAAAGCTTGTTAATTGTTAACTTTTCATTTGCAAGCCTGAAGGATCTAATAATGCTTAGCTTTTACCTTGGAAACAACTACTGAAGATACTCTGAGCTTATAAAATGGAAGTATCACCAAAAGCCAAATAAAAGATGAGTTGAATAAATCAAAACAGATCTCTCTAATCTCTTGTAAGAAGGGATACCAGTCAGCATGTATCTCCTTCACCAAGTAAAAGGTTATATCAGATCACTGAAGAGAAAGAGAATGTACTGCACTGTACATATTAAGAGACGTGACAGCAACATGAGCTGTTACAAAACATCTTCCACCAAACAAAATAGTACAAAAAAAACCAAGAAGCAAATATCTCTCTAACCTGCAGGCTACTGATACAGAACACAGGGTATTGAGGACATTAACTAAGCAAGCTTTTTGCAGACAAAGGTTTCACGAAGTGCTCAGCTGTTTAGGACCATGCTACTAAGTGTCAATGCTTATGTACTTACACGTTTCATGTTTTCCCAAGATGCCATGCCGTGCTTTGACTCTTTTTACACTACTAAAAGTCATAAAAGCTTAAGAAGAGAATCAAGTACCTCTTCAAGTGATTCTCAGTGTGGGTACCGAGGGGGAACTCCAGATCTTGGGAGATCAGTAAGCGTTGCTTCTCTTGACCTCGCAAAGGTTAGACTTTCGCCTCGGGTATTCACAAACCAAAGAAACCCTGCAGAAAGACTAAGGAAGGGTGGCAGAGACAAGGTCAAAGAGTATATGAAGTGGAACAGTTGTTCCCAGCTGCAGTGCATTGTTTTTACAAGAAACAAGTTAAAATATAATGAATTCCATATGATGAATTATTTCAGAGGAAAAAAAACCCACAATGGTACCTGCCTGTAGCTTATTATTAAGAAATCATGGGATGAAAACGTTTTCTAGTACTGTAGACAAACATTAAACATGCCACTTAAAATGCCAGCTTCTTTCAAAGCTGCCTGTGTATCATTGACTAATGCGAGCTCACTGCTGTTAATGAGTGACTCATGGCTGTTTATTGTGCAGAAAGAACACAGGTATGTCATTGTACTTCTGCAAGTGAAATAATTTACAAATATACATCAATTTTCTACTGCATTACACTGAAGAATCTTTTTAATATGGATTTGCTTTGCAGAGGTGCAATTTTCAATTTAGAAGAGATTTGTGGGGGTATGATTTAAAATTCTCATTTCGATTTTCCTCAGATTTTATTATGGAAATACAAGCAGGATTTACTAATGAAAAACGTGTATATACATATACTTCGTATTGCTTTTTGGAGCATTCAAAGGCCTTGTTGTTATTGAAAAAGTAATGCTTTGGTCAATAACCAGAAAGCAATAAATCATCCACTTCCAAGCCCTTCTATGCACGCAAAAATACCGAAATTCTGGCAGACTTTCAGAACAGCCACAGCCAGTATATGTTAAAATATCGTGAAGTTACAGTCTTTCCTGTCTTCTACTATCTGATATTGAGAATATTTTGCATAGTGCCCCTTTAAAACGCCAAAGGCAAGGACAGAGTGAGCATCTTCAGCAGCAATTGTGAATCACAGAAGCCTGCGAGAAGAATTACAGCTGCCAAAATACTCAAAGAAAGACTTAACTGATGTTACGGGGCAAAACAACGGAAAAGAGCTTGTGACGGTATTTTGTAATCCTATAGGCCAAACTCAATGCCTTTTCTGTTTTCTAGATACTTCGGAGTAAAAGGCAAAACAAAGGAATTTTTGGAAGAGAATGTTTACTGAGAAGGTGAGAAAAATAGGTAAAATTAACAAAAAGCACAGGAAACACTTTTGTGATGGTTATTAGCTTTCTCAGATTATTTTTTTTACCTTCCAGTAACTGTTAAGTTTTGAAATCCTGAGCAAAACCAACCTTTTGTGTTTTTGTCAGCAAGACAACGTATAAACATGCTTCTAATTGTATTGAATAATTTTAAGCTTTTTTTTCAAATGCTTGCAGTATAAAATTGCATAGGCCAGAGTTGAAATCCGTCAGTGTCCAACAGCGCATTCACCTTGATATTATAATAAAAGGTACAGTACATAATTTTTCTGTAGCTGAAATCACAGATGTTGCAAGAGCAGTGAGAATGGGCACAAAACTGAAGGATGTGTGCCTGTTTCTGGTGGCTGCCCTTGCCATCGCCCAAGCTGAGAAGTGGAACACACATAGCAGCAGTGTAAGGAACCAGCAGCGAGGAGTGAGAGCTCCTGTGCTAGAGCTCACTGCTGACAGCAAATATGGGAAGGGGAGCCAGGATATGGATGCATGTGCCTGGCATGTCATTAGTCGGCT
Source organism: Steatornis caripensis (assembly GCA_013398225.1). Classification (NCBI taxonomy): domain Eukaryota; kingdom Metazoa; phylum Chordata; class Aves; order Caprimulgiformes; family Steatornithidae; genus Steatornis; species Steatornis caripensis. The sequence continues at coordinate 71,350 of VZSC01007720.1, forward strand.
CTCACTCTATCCGCAGAGGAGAGGATATAAGGTAATGTCCTTTCTGTTACGACGTAAGCCAAACATATTAATCTGAGTAGTCACAAAGACCACATCTAGTTAGGAAGGAAATGAAACGTTCTGTATTTTCTTACCATACCAGCATGTTAGGGTGTGTCAGTTGTAAACATATCATATTGTGTTGTAATTAGATATAGATTAAAAAGCAGTTACGAGTAAAACTCTTCCTTTCATTCCTTTATTTGGTGTCCCGAGTTTTCCCTTCTTCCTGAATTTTTCACCTTCCTCAGACCAGAGTCTGGGATTGCTGCCTACTATTACACAGCTATCTCGCCATACTGCAAATCCTGTGTGCTTTACACCTGTGGAGTGAATAAGGCTTGAAGAACCAATATGGTTCTGCAGGATCTCCAACCTCTTCTGTCCAGTGTATTCCAGAGCAGCCCTTGTGGGAAGAAGTATCAGCTGGCTGCAACCAAAGCCAGAGCAGTTCAGAGTCTGGGCCCAGAAGGAAACGGCCATGCTCAAAACTGCAAATAAATGCCTCTTACTGTTTTCAGTCATAATTCACTTTCTTGTTTAGAACCCAGAAAAAATAAATTTTGTTAACTTAAAAACCCACTAAGGTTGCTTTATGAAATTCTGCTGGTGGCAGAAGGATAGGATCACTTATCAGCTATCAGCACTCCTGGCAAGGGTAAGATCACTATTCATTGATAGGATAATTTGAAAAGCTTTTTGATCCTTTGCAAAACAAAAGTGATTAGGGTGATAGCAGTTTATAACCAGCATGAGAAAACCATGGCTCTTTGCAGGAATGTCTGTATATTCACACGGTGCCAAATCTGATGGATTTGTCTCACATCAGGCAGCTTCAGAAAATAGGATAAATCGTTCTTTTGTTTGCATGAATTGTTGCAGCAACCAGTGTTCTGGTGAGATCCTTTTCAATCTGCTTGTCAAAGGATGTGAGGCTTATATTTACTAAAATAACGCGTGAGACACCATGCCCAAAAGGGGATGAGGCTGACCTTGCTTACACAAGGACTGGAAAAGTAACACAGTAAGAAGAGGCATTGCCATGTACACATACATAATATCACCTCATAAATATTGTAGGATGTGATACACAAATCATGAAATGATTTGGATTTGGCATCATTTCTTGGAACAGCTGGTGGGCAGAGAGAGGCTCTATGTTCGATACTGGGGTACTGTAAGTGTAGGAATGAAAACTGACATGGGAGCTGTAATTTAGAAGGGAAAACACAAGTAATGCTGAAGTTTCCATGGGAAATTGATGGCATACTAAAAACTAGCTAGAGTGGAAAGAAATACCAGTAACAAGACATAAAGCACTGTCCTGGTTTGGGCTAGGACAGAACCAATTTTCTTTCACTAACTTTAAAGTTAAGTCTCTTCTGAGCAGCTGCACTCTGAAATTAACTGCATGTTTTTCCAGACAGTAGCTACCTCTGGCAGTGATAAGGTTCAGTGTTTATAGTTAGTGCTGCAACATCAATAGGGATGGTATGCAGAAAGGCTCTTGCTTATAGTTATCCCGATGGAGACCAAGGTCCATGCTTGCTTCTGCTGACTTGTGCGCTGGAACTGAGAGAGCAGAGAAGGGGGTCACCCCTGTGACCCTGCGGTGGGGAGGAGCAGGTCAGACAGGTGACCCAAACCTGACCAAAGGGAGTATTCCATCCCATACGCGTCATACTTGGTGTAACGCTGAGGGATCCCGAGGGTCTCGCACTCTTCTCCTATGGCCGGCGTCCGAGGAGGACTCTGTCCGATTCTTCTGCCTCAGATCCGGATCCGTGAATTCCTGAATCCAGCTCCTGCCTGCTGCTGAGTCCAGTCCGGGACTTACCCGGGGCATGCCCCGCAGCATCTGGGTGACGGATTCGTCATTGATGGGGGCGAGCCCGATATCAGTTTTGTACATATCTGTATATATTTATTATTTTTCCTATAATACATTATTATTGTGGTTAGATTAAATCTGTTTTAACTTTTCCAACCCGTAAGTCTCTTTCCCTTTTCTCTTCCCCCCCTCCACTTTGAGGAGAGAGGGCGTTAACAAAGGGCATCTATTGTCCGTTTAATAGCCAGCCCAGCTTTAAACTGTGACAAGTGCTTTCAGAGAGAATGGCCACGCTTTCTCACAACTGGGAGACGCATTTGTCCACTCTTTTAGTCCATTTAGAGGTGAAGAGCTACTTGAATGGTGGGATGCCCTGGCAGGTCAGGTCTGAAGATCCTCCCGTGATCCAACCGTGCAGGTTACACTGCCTGTTGCACTCCGGCCTGGCTTGACCTTTCCTCACCTTCTTGGGCCAAACCGGCCTCCACTGATCTCGCCTGTAAGCTGTGTGCAAAGCAATATCCATCCTAGACTGCACCCATTTTCTGTTATCTCATGTTATGAGGAAGGTGTAAAACCCAGTTACCTACAGCTAATCTGGTGTCCCAGGAAAACGTTGCCTTTGCTTCCCAAGTCTCAGAGCACCACATCTCCCGTCTCCAGAAGATTCCTGTGCAGTGGCCCACAGAACGGTTGCGGCCGAGTCCCTGTGCTCGTGAAATGATGATGTGGGCTAGGAAGGGGCGTGTTTGGGGCCATCGACTCTACCACGGGTGGCCACTCCTGCGTCCACTCGGGCGAGCGGCAGGCCGGACAAGATGGGCTCCTTCAGCTCGCCGCCGGGCCACCAGGCCGAGGCAGCCTCTGACGCGGCTATTTGAGTAAGAAAGTTAAACTNCCACTCGGGCGAGCGGCAGGCCGGACAAGATGGGCTCCTTCAGCTCGCCGCCGGGCCACCAGGCCGAGGCAGCCTCTGACGCGGCTATTTGAGTAAGAAAGTTAAACTCGTCCTCGGGCGGTCACGACCCACCGACCGCCCCAG